>CAVNYN010261215.1:41077-53342 GCA_963692815.1 Nyctanthes arbor-tristis
AACCCCCCCCCCCCCCAAAAAAAAAAAAAAAAAAAAAAACTACAGTGAAAATCAATTGGATCCGAGTGTAACGGAAGACCTCCCACTTCCATAAAAATAACTTCATCATATACGATAAAAACCATTCAATTAAGAAGATCATGGATAGCAGCTAAACGGAAGAGAAAAGCATGCACCTTTCGCTTTTTGCTGCTGCGTTTTCTTGAATCCTTGTCCCTCTTATCTGCAAGAATATATAATAATGAAATAAACAGTATTTTGATGGAGCAAAGAAAATTGCTTTCTATTCAATGCATTACCCTTTTTGCCAGAGGATTTGCTACTTGAGTGGTTTCTTCCTTGGGCAAGCTTACGCGCCCTTTCAGCGTCTAGCTGTGCCCTATATTCTCTCATCATTTTATCTTTATCTGCTTCCAACTCCCCGTTTCTCATTTCTTCTTCCTAGCAACAAAGCACATCAGAATTTCACAACACACCCCCAACCCCTTGAAAAAGTAAAAGCTTTGTCAAACTCAAACACCTCAAACTAAAAAAAAGCCTAATCCAGGGAGAACTCATAATTGATAAGGTCCAAAGTACCGATAAGAGTCTTTAAGCGAAAGCTGCTCATGCAGCACACAATGAAAATATTTCTCAACATTCTCAAAGTCAAAGTTGTTTGGACGGAAAGGCCCCTCATAGTTTAAGGTTTATGTGCACTTAATCATATATTAGCACTGGAAGATTAGTCTTCCTAGGATTCCGTGATGAAGCAATAAATGCTAGAGAAAGAAGAAAAGTTATGCACCAATTCATTCTCCATTAGAAAGATCTGCCCCAAATCAGGCTCATAGGCAAGGAAGGAAGGATTGAATTTCAATCTTATCAATATTCATCTGCAGGCAACTGGTTCATTTCATCATTTGGCTCTCCTACAGATAGAAGACTTTCTAGACCCGATGAATTCTACTAGTAAGGCAAAGGTAAAGCTCTAAGATCTTCCAGGACATGTTTGAATGAGCTTACACGCCAGTTTACAAGCACAAAAGCCCATGTAATTCTATTTTTATTTAAAAATAGCACTTGGACCCACACATACATTACAATTATCCACAACTCAATCTATTTAATTTGAAATAGAATTAGAAGACTAACATAGGCAAAATCATTTTTGACAGGCAGTAGGCAAGGGACCAGTCCCATGTTCAGGATAATCATCATTCAAGCTTAGTAGCAAGGTAATGATTCTAATAATAAACATGAAAGACAAAAACCTGAAAACAGTTGGCGAAGCATTTTCAAGACGGATATCTTGTTACCAACAACTATCAAAAATATAATTTCAATTCCTCCAAAAAAAAGGGTAATTTCAATTCCTCGACTGAAAAGCATCATCTACATCAGGACTCATTGTGCACGTCTACTTATAAAGTTTTGAGCAGAAAAAAATGCCCTTCCCGTTCTTCCCCATTTGAGGACCCTTCATAAATTTCAAAAGTAAAGAACAAAGCAGCAATATCATCAAAAGGTAAGGTGATAGATACTGTTATTAAACAAAATAAGACAACTGTTTTATTTTTCAATTCTAATTTGGGTAACAATAATAATTGTTTGTGCTACTCTGCTTGTTGCCTGTAAAATTGCATTAATTAATGCTTAAATATGTTATTAGCACCAAGGTAACAAAGTGAGAAGTAAATAATATTTTGTGGAATCCCTCACATGATGCTCTGTAGTGAAACAAGTTCGGACTTCTTTCCAGCAAAGGATTATGGGAATGTGCACCCCTTAACGCTATGTCTACTTATAATAGGTCCAGTGAATTAAAACCTTCAGCAACAAGTTAATATGGTGTCTCAAGATATATTTTAATTTGATTGCTTCACTATCTTGAAGTTGAATGAGGCATGATTTGTAAAAACAATATGATAGATTATTGTCGCAACAGGGTATACTGGAAATTCTTTAAAGATTAATATTAAGGTAAAGAGACAACAGATCGAGCCAAATGGTACAGAGCTGGATAGAACACCTTTTGTTTCCTCTTGAACTCCTCCCAAGTAACAGTGTGGGAAGTTTTGAGACTTGCCAAACGAGCAGCATGCCATTCTGGTGAATGAAATGAACCATCCACCTGCGCTAGTCCTCATCAGAAGAAGAACAGCAAAGAAGGATTCACATCCTTCCTATTTTAAAAAATATATAATAAATGATGGCATGAAATCAAGTGCCAAGTTAAATCATACGTCCAAGTAAAAAAGTGCAGATACATATAAAATATACAACAAAATAGTCCTTTCAGTTAAAGGAATATAAAAAAGAAACTTTATGCAACCAATCATCCTATTAAGTAATGTTTATGCTGAACAAATGCGCCCCCACCCCCCAAAAAAAAAAAAGGGAACTTCGAGTTTTGATCCTTAGGCACCCCACAAGAAATAAAAAATTAGTCCATTCCATTTATATCTGCTCTTTGTAAGAATTAAATCACTTCTGGAACAGCAATGAAGTGGTTAATTAGGAACAACTTAACCAACGAAAACAAGTTCAGTTTCTAAAAAGCAGATAAAAGTTAATTACTTTTACTAAGTATTTCCAGATAGGCGAAAATCATGCTAAAAGCAGAGAAACCCATAAATTTTTAAATCAAAATGTAACCTATAATCCTATAACCATCTTTGGCACCCTAATCCCTAAGGCTATTCCTTTCACAAATATAGTCAAAGAGACAACGCTTATAACTAGTTGTAACACAATTTCAGTTTTCTGGGATGCAACAGCTAAAGAATAACAAAATTCACTTTATAGTTTACATATATTCTTATTGCACATTGCATAGACATAATGAAGAACGAGTAAGACATAACAGAAACAAAATCGAGCCACAGCCCATTACTCATAAACCATTCCTAGTCTTTATTTCTACAATCTTCGTAACCTTACAATATAAAACGAAGCTAAAGAAAGCTTCTGGTTAACTAATAAACAGATATTTTTTTTTCCCACTCTATATCGCAAAATTATGAAAGTACCCATCATTTCCATCTAACAACATCTAGTCTTACAAAATGAAAGGGCCCACAAAATTCTCAATTCCCAATCAGACAAACAAACAAACACATACCATACACAATAGTATTAGTATGAAAGGGTACGAACCATGCCATCTTCGATCTCTTCAGGAGCAGCCGAGCTGGAGCCAAGCCGAGCTCTCTGCATCGCTTTGTACGCCTGATTCTTCCCCATGTTTATCTGTCTTTTAGTCTCAAAAAAAGGGAAAAGCAAAATTTTGCCTATATAGAGAAAAAGGCGAGAATTACAGGGAAAACGTTGGGGTTAAAGAGTAATATAAAGAAAAATTATAACTAATTGGAGTGATTTATTAAAAACATATGAAGATTTGGGTATTTAGGCGTCGGAAATCGGAATGGCATTCGCTGGGCGACTTGGTTAGACTTTGGGGCAGAAAAATTTGTTGCATAGGGATAATACTAAATAAAATATAAATATAGAGGATAATGGGGGAGATAAACGCGTATAAGAGGATACGTTAAATTTAATTATCAACATAAGTAAAAAGTAAAAAAGTACATTCTAAAAGGTTATTAAATAACACATATAAAAGTTCAATTTAACAACTATTAAAGTGTCACATTGGATGTATTAAATAAAGTCATTAAAATTCACTCAAGTCTAAGTGGCTCATTTTTGTCAAAAGTTATTGGTTAAAATTATTGTTAAAGTTAACACTATAGTTAACAACTAACCAAAAAAAAATTCTTTTAATAACTCTCTTAATACTATTAATGTAGCTACTTTTTTGAGTAGTTAACTAACAACTTCACTAATAATATAGTTTAAAACTACCAATGTGGATGCTCTAAGCCCCTGTTCTATCTAACACTAATGTTGGTGTGTTCAGTACACATTACATGACGGTATGTCAACATATATCTAACGTTAGATTATTTTCAGCTCTAACACTGTTTGCTAGTTTTTCATGGCACGTGTGAATGACATGGATACAGATTGTACAAGTCTGACAACTAACATCACGTATGCTGGTTTTTCAGGGCGTGGGTGAATGACTTACCATGGACATAAATCGTATCAGTTTGACAACTAATCCATGGTGACATCTATATTATTGTTCTTTGGTTGTTTTTTTAAAAGGAATTAGAATACATTTTTGGCCGCTTTAACAAACTGTAAGTATGGGAAGAAGATAATGAGAAAGATTTTGGGAACAGACCGTTGAACATACAACAATGTGTGTTTATGTCGATAATAAAGTTGAAAACTTACTTTCTGTTTGATTTTTATTATATTTTTAAGAATTGATTTTGTGAAAAAAAATATATTTTTGGAGAATGTATAGTTAAAAAGTAAGGAAAAGTTATTACATATAAAATTATACGAATAAATGTTTGATTAAAAATGATTTTGAGTGAGTGCTGGTTTTAGAAATCTAAATCAAACCAAACGGTGAAAGCTAATAATATAATAATAATAATAATAACAACAACAACAACAATAACAAACAACAACAACAATTAGCCTATTGGTTTTTTTTTTTTTTAAAAGGCCTATGGGAGCCTATCGCAATAATTCTAAAAGAGCTGATTATTTATTTTAGTTATAATAATGTCTTAGTGGCGGAATAAAAAGAAAAACTTACTAGGGCAATGGTGATGGGCTGATGGCAGTGGATTGGGGATTAGGGTGGATAGACCCCGATCCGCTCTGCTCCCGCAAACTTGTAAACCGAATTGTAATCCGCGATTTGCGAATTGGGTCGGATCAGACTATTGATCAACCAACCGATCTGTGTCAATTTTTTTAATTGCATAGTTCAAATCCTTGAAAATTATCAAACAAGAATCGAAAAATAAGAATCGAAGAACACAAGCTAACCATGGCAAGTTGGAAATTGGAAATTGGAATTTGGTAATAAGTATTTGAGTCTTGACATGTATTTGGTTTTTGGGTTGTGGGGCCATTTTAAAAGTGGACAATATACAAATACAGATAAAACCTTTACACTGTTCACAAATAAGATAGTTATCGGGTTTGTTTTAAAAAATTAGATGGACACAAAGTCACAAAGTGGGTACAAAGTCACAGAAAGTCACAACGGTTAGTGAGTCACAATGAGTCACAACCGGGAGTCACAACCACTAGACAACGAGTCACAACCATCAGACGGTGTGTCACAAAGAATACGAGTCACAACACCACTGGCGAGTCACAAAAACACTCTGACTAGTCACAAAAAACAATTTTCACAACTCCACCACCACAACCACCACCAATCACACTGGCAGCACTCCAGCAAGTCACAATCGTAGCTATAAATCCTAACATTGCCATAAAATCGTTTACTGCAGTATTTTTGGTCGTCAAATCCGAAACATGGTCGAGAAATTTCTGTATCAATCATTGGTAATTCCCAATCTAGCAGAGGAGTTACTGCATCATGATCGTTCGATTCTCCTTCAAAAACACAGTAGTCGGTGAAATCATGAAAATTCCCAAATCAAAAACCTTAATATGAAATCAGATTTTACATCAAACAAGAAATCAACCAAAACAACCTGTAAAATCATTGAAAATTAATTTTTTTAACCCCAAATTGAAAACCCTAAATCCGCTTAGGTAAGCCACCGGTGACCACTCTCCGACTGTCTTCTACCTCCTACAAGTTCACAATAATTGGCATGGCCATCTTCTTCTTCGACTTCGCAAACAAGGTTATCAGCTACTTTTTTCTTTGACACAAGAGAGAGAGAGAGAGAGAGAATGCATTCCCTAATTCCTATTTCGTGGCGTTAGAGAGGTTCCAGTAGTCATATCATCGAAATCATCGCATCCAATTCTGAGTCGAGTTGAAAAAGTGGCAAAGGCATTTGATTCCATACTTTTATAAGGGACCTGATTTGTAAAAACAAAAGAACATGAATCTAAATTATGAGAACTGGGCTTTAAAATGCATGATTCCCGTAATTTTCCCTTTCTAAAATTCAAATGGATCGGTCACCTCTGTTTCACGATCTGCTGTAGATCGCAAAGTCTCATCAAGTCCATCCCATCCATATACAAATTAGCAATTTTTTTTACCAATTGAATTTGGTATCTATCGAGTTTCGGTGGGATCAGATTTTTATGCCATTACTTGGCAAAGATAGAACCCTTTAATTAGTGGGATAACTTAATAAATACAAATTATTTAGGAACACATTACAAAACTAAGGAAGAGTCTACCTTTTTTTTTTTTTTGGGGTGGGAGGGGGAAGAATCTGGTGGTCAATTGTGACTGTTATGACAGTCATAATTCACAATTTCCCGACGACTTGTGTAACAATCAATGGAGAGTCATGACTTAATTCCAACGAGTCACAACCTAACTTCAACGAGTCATAATTCGATTACAGCAAGTCACAACTCGATTTTGGCTAGTCACTCTCACACTCCGACAACTCTAGTCACAGAAATAGTCATAGAACAGTCCACAATTTACTGGTCACAACAACACCAGCGAGTCACAACTCCGAAGAGTTGTGAATTGTCAATCACAAGACGACAACCACCACACAAAATCACCTATCAGAACCCTATCTCATCGCTTGAACCCTAAAATATTCCTTTCCCTCGCCCGAACCCTAACTCGCCACAACTCATCACATTCACCATGGATGCAACTAGGTTTGTAATGCTCCACAAAATTTTAAGAACAACATAGTCTTTATTTTGACGGTGATTGAATAATTACACGAATTTGCATCAACTATGCCATATGGTTCATAGACATTTGAAGTGAGGCCTAAAATAAAAATGTGGTATTTGATTAGTATATCCCAAAACATAATAACCTAATTGTAAGATCATATTAAGTAGATGGATTCTATAAATAATAAATGAATGAACTATAAGAATGCACTTGTACACTTAGAAAATAATCACATGAAGAAAAATTAAGAAACATTTGGGGTTATCCTTGTTGGCAAAAAGCTCTTAAACCTCCAATTGTACTCTTCCCTATTGGCTAATCCCAAAATTATCTAGGAACAATTTGCTTGATTTTCATACGTGGAACTCAAGATTTTTCCCAAAATAACTAAGAAATTCGTCTATAAATAGAAATGGCCATAGAACACCAAGTATAACTCACCAAAACACTCACTTTACATTTGAAAAAGGCCCATCTCCATATGTAAAAAGCATCCAACTTAAAACACATCTTTGATTGAGAAATATCAAGACTTTGGAAGCACTTTTTCACTTAGGATTTTTCAAGGCAGGGGAGTAGCCAGGAATATTTTTCAGTGCGGTCAATTTTTTTTCTTTTCTTTTTTTTTTGGAGAGGGGTGGGCAAAAATTTTTAAGGAAAAAAATAAAAATGGTTCAACAATAAAAGAAACTACAAATGGCATACTTTACAACGATTTTTTATGGGTTTTCATACTCTAAAATCATTTTATAATGAATTCATTATCAATCCTAAAGCATATCTCTCTACATAAACAGCATGACTAACTAATCAAGTGCTCGTGAAAGAACTAAAAAGCAAAATAAAAGAATTAGGAAATGAAAGTCAGATAAAATTGATTCAAAATCAATAACATACACATATAGTCTAATGAAGAGATATCTATGTAAATAAATAATAAACACAAAACTAATAAAATATGAGCATCATTTTATGACAGATAATATATTATGCAGTACCAAATCTCACATTGGATTCATAATAATAAAACATAAAAGTTTGAGATTGAAAGAAAAAACAATTGGAAAAGTGAAAGGAATCCAATGTGACGAGATTTTTACATGGAATGTTGGAAAAGTGCTTACTAGCCTGAAACATCCCACATTGGGTCCATAAAAATATGGCATACAGCTCATTTCTTATAAATAGGAAGTTGGTAAGGGGTGATTTCATTACTTCTATGGTCCAATTCTAGCTTGATAGCCAAATGCAAGGAAAAAAATTAAATTAAGCCCTGGATTTTGGGCTCTTCAGTACGGTCAGCCCAGAATTTTAGTGGGCTGCTTGAATGTTGAGTGCGGTCCATGGACCGTACTCGTCCTTAATTGGCTATGCCCATGTTTCAGGGAATCTTTGGAAAAGCAAGACAAAGAGGTGAGTAACAAATGTTTTGATTACCTTGAACATTCATGAGTTTTAAGATGAATATAAACTTTGATACATTGTTATGCCAAAAAAAATTGATTTATTATGTTTGAGTCATTAGTTGATGCTCTACCCGTTTTGTATTGGCTTTGGTTTATTTTGTTCAATACTAGAAGTCATCCAATGATTCCAAGATAGGTGATGATTAGTGTGGTGTATTATTTTATATTTGTATTGCTCCTTGTTTGAAATTCTAGTAGGGGTCAATCGGGATTTTGAGATGGGTCCTCTTAAACATATACAACCATGATCGAATTGGCAATGAATATTATAAATGCGCACTATGGGTAGTAAGTTAACTAGTGATTAGTCCCTCTTATGCATTCAAAGGTTCGTGCATTTTATGTTTTTCGAACTTGTGGTTAGAAAGGACTTCTTTTAACGAACAAGTGAATCAAAAGATTGTGTTACTCACTTGGTACGTTATACTTACTCCATCTCTTACTATTTTGTAGATGTTCAATCCCAAGGTATATGAAAGGTAAGCCAAAAATTGGAGCATATCTGCGGACCGAAGTAGAATTTAGTGTGTAGTGGAAGCTGACTTGTGGAGCTATTATGAAGATGCCCCATGGTTTTTAATGTACTTAGAAACAACTTATGAATTTAACATCTTTTGTACTTACTCTCATGCTCATCTTTATCATGATAAGTTCATGACGGATAAACATATATTCATCTCCTAATGTCGTAGTCTAACAAGAAAATAATAGTTACAAGAATAAACAGAAGCATAGTTATATACATATACATATATTTATGGAAAACTTAGTGTGTAATATAAAAGTGAAAGGATGACTTTTGCATTGACTTGGAGCCTCTTTTTCAATGTAAAGGCTTTCTAATTACTTGACTCGACCGGTTAAGCAATAAAATGTACTTATTAATATAGCTTGTCATGTGTTCTTTACACCTTATTGTAGCTTAGTTATAATTATGCGAAGCATTTGTGCATAAAAAGCAAACGACAAGAAATGTTTATAAGTATTTCTAACTTTGCAAAGAAATTCGGTAATTAATCATAAGACTATTTTGGTTTTCCAATCTCAAAGAAGAGTTTATGAAATTATAAAATAACATTGCAATGACTCTCTATAAAAATAAACAACTTGTTAGTTTTGTACATCTCGTCCCTCATTATTAGTACCAAGAAAAAAGAATATATATATAAATAAAATAAAAGCTTCTGCGAATAACTATAAGCAACTCAATGAATAATATTAAATAATATAACGGTGGCGCGACAAGGTTACTAAAAAAAGCATATCAGATTTTCAAAATGAGAAGGAAGTAAATAAACTGAATCAAAGTGGCGACGGCGGCGGTGGACATCTGTTTCACTTTGGCTCCGACAATTTTAGATTGGAATTTCATATTAGAAAAGTAATTAGATTTTTTCCTAGTAGTGGAGTTGAAATCGTGATTTCAGATTGCGAATGGAGGAACTATTGGTCGATCGAAGCGGCGGGACTTGATGAGATTTTCAGCATCTTCAATGTCTTGAGGCGAACGTGATGTTAATAAAGAGAGAAAGGGAAGAAAGAGTCGAAGAAGAGAGGATCGATTGGGGAAGAGAGAAAGAGTCACAGGTGGGGTAGATGAGGGTAAGCTGATTTTTGCAACGGGGATATACAAACCTGTTTTATACAGCGAGGTCCTTAAACTACCTTATTTGCCTAATTTTACCTTAACTAGTGTGATGCAACTTATTTTATTTCTATGTCCCCTCTTCACAAAACAAAACTTATAATAAAAATAGAAGAGTAAAAGCTTTTATCAATTTCAATCACAACAAAACTCCATACAATAACTTTAAGCAATAGATTTTCATAATAACATTGACAACCAACAACATCTTACCTTAAAATATTTTTGTGAAACCATTCGAAGGAAAAGATTTAACTAATAATTAATAAAAGCAGTAACTAAAAAAAACAAATTTCAAAATTCACTAGAAAAAAAAATCAAAATTCAGTAGGTCCCCAAGAGGCCTCATGATTGATTTTATTATAAACACAATAAAAGCCGACTAGTATCAGTGTTAATTTTGTTCAAACGCCAGATATCTGGCAACATCAGAGTGCTAGACGTTCTATGTGGCATGTTCTACTTATAGCACTCCTACCTAGTTTAAGTGTCATTATTATTATTTTAATGTTCATTAATATTTTTTTAAGAACGTTTTCTTTTAAAAACGTGAGTTTCGGTCTGAATTATATCATAGACATGTCTTACTCTGAACGTTCAATATAACTTGTTCGGTTAGTCGTACCATAATATATTACAAGGTTTTAATCATAGATCACCTAGGTGTCTCCCAGAATCATAACTTATCATATACTACCTTGGTAGTCTCCTATAACCCAATTTGAAAAGAAGTGCCTTGGCACTAAACATTTTACATGCCGAACATAATTCTTTTTTGAAATTGATGTAGAAGACGTCGATGTAATTCCTTTTCTTTTGAAAACACCTTTGTTTTTACTTGCTATGTATAAGATGAATTGAACCTCATAGCTTATTTCACATAACATAACTTATCTTATCATTGGTTCCACTATGAAGAATACTTCACATTAGCGAAAATTCCTTGCATAATAGCATTATCATCATTATAGATTATAAATACATGAATTTTCTCAAATAATAGCACTATTATTATCGTGGATTACAAATACATGAATTTTCTCAAATAATTCATACAAGCATATTTAAGGAAACATACAAAGAGATGTAAAGATCACTCACATTAAATTCCTAATTGGGTTTTCTTTACTTGGATGTCGTCTTCTATTTTTTTGATTCATCATTCTTTAGTTCATCTTTGTCTTAAACTTTACATTCTCTACCACAAGTTTTAAAGTATATTCAAGAGGATTTCTCACTTATTTAGAAAATGGTTTTCCTTGCTATTCTCTTCTTTATAGGTGAATCATGCACACTATTATTTTAGTTAATTAAATATAGAATTTTCTTGTGTAAAGAATATAATTGGGTAATTGAGGGACCAAAGTAGATATAGGCTAAAGCACAATGGACCAAGAAATAATTTGTAAATGTGGAAAAGAGAGAGGAAGAGAAAGACGGTTGGTGCAAGGATGACGGGAAAGACTAGCTTATTTATAGCCAAAGGTTTCCAATACTTCCTTGACAAATGGCTTCCAATCATTAGATGCCACTAAGACCAATACAATTCTTCGTTGTGTTTCTCCCATTTTGAACACGTGTTATGTGTTGTCCCACTACAAGGTTGTCACTTGGCAGTCAAATGGCAGAGCTAGACACTATTAGATGCGTGGGCTGAAATGGTGAGTCGTACAGTACACACAGCTAAATTATGCTTTATATATAATGTCTTTTTTAACAGGCTAAAAAATTAAAATTTTTTCCTTTTTTTTGGGGGCAGGTCCACCATAGCCCCCTACCTACACCATTGGCAGCTACATATTGACTTTTTTTTTTCTCGTTCTTTTGTCGACTTGCCTTTCGACTTAATTTCGAAAGATCCAATGAAATCCAAATGAATAGTTCTTATAATAGTTCTTAGTGTCTATGGGAAACTCTTGTAGAGAACTGTATATGTGACATCCCAAAATTTTTTTTATATCACAAAATTTTCTTTACCTTTTTATTTCACGTGGTTACGTAAGTTTAAGGGCTAATTTATATACAGACCCAAAAGTTAAAGGTGAAATAGTTAAGTCATGGTCAAAATTAAATAAGTTTGGGATTTATGTGGAGTTATATTATAAGTTGGTAGCTAAATATAATCATGGCAAAGTTAGGGACCTAAATGAAGCAAAGCGCGAAGTTGAGGGACTTAAGGTGCAATTTTCCTAACCCTCTAGATAATTCTCTTGCATTTTGGGATAAATTACATACATAACTCACAAACACACACACACGCTGGCTGGGGACTGAATTTGGCCGAGAAAATGAAAATGAAATAGAAGAAAAGAATTGGAAAAGGAGAAAAAGGAGGAAGATAAGGGAGATTCAGGCCAAAGTCGATGTAGGTTCATGATGTTCTACGATTTTGCTTTCACTTTCAAGAGGTAAGTGAAGTTTAATTTCACCTTTTTGCTTAAATGGGAT
>CAVNYN010261217.1:0-12308 GCA_963692815.1 Nyctanthes arbor-tristis
TTCCGATCTATCATATTTGGAACTCGCTTATACATGCAAAAAATGAACCAAGACTCAGGCAAAGCCAAGTGCACGGCGCTTGTATTACTCAACACTCGAGCCATAGGAGGTTACAAATCGGTGAACGAGATGATCAAGCCCAACTCTGAAATGCCATGGGGCAACCGTTTCGCCTTCTTACAGGTTCCTATTCCTGAACTAACTGACTCTGAGTTAAACGATCCACTCAAATTCGTCCAGAAAGCGCGAAAACTGATCAAAAGACAAAGAAATTCTGCGTCGGTTTATCTAACTGGCCAGTTTCTTGAACTCATTAGAAGAATCAGAGGTCCAGAGGTAACCCTTCAGTGCTTATAACCTCTTATGCTATGCATTGACTAAAAGTAAAATTTAACGCCTTTTCATGTTTTATATCATTAATATGAGCATAGGCAACGGCTCGATGCATCAACAACACGTTGAGAAATACTAGCTTGGCAATATCAAATGTAATGGGGCCAGTGGAAAAAATGGCCTTAGCTAACCAACCAGTTAAGGGATTGTACTTTGCTGTGGCTGGGCCACCTCAGGTACTTTAAAGTGCCATTTGTCTAGAATCTTACTCTTCATTTATATTTATAAATTTTGAATTTGGAAAAGTCGAATTTTTGGACCACCATATTTGATTTCATAAATTCCTACAATGGATATATATTTTCCCTTTTTAGTGCGACCATAACATATTTGAAGAGTCAAAACATGTGGTTAATGATATTGTCTTTAAGCTAAGCAAATTGTGCTTTTGGAATCAATAACATTTCTAAACACATGATCTCAATCTCCCACTATACGTCTGGCAAGATAACTCCAGACACACGGTGCGCAAAGTTTATCATTTGACATAGGCCAGGGCAAAAAAAAAAAAAAAAGGTTCTCTCACATGCCAACCACTTGATCGATATGGACTAAAGGGCCTAGTTAGGGGTAGCAATCCTCTTCCTCGGCTACCCCTGTTTTAGAAAAAATCCTTTTTATATTTCTTTGAAAAATTTTTAAAAATCTCTTTGGCTGCCCCTTCTAATATTCTGGCTACATGGATGAATAGAAGATAACAACCTACACATCCTATTACCACGTCATTCTCTTATTTGTGATGTCAATTGGTTGACCTGTTATCCTACCAAAGTATTGGTCGGAGAGAGGAACTGATATGTGGGATATGATCAAACTTAGTAATCCGATTGATTTGATAATTAATACACACTTTTTCTTGATTGTTCTTTTAACACATTCATGCTCGATAACTCTTGTGCAGAGTCTTTCAGTAACACTAGTGAGCTATGTGGGGAATCTGAGAATTTCAATCGGAGTGGAGAAGGGTTTCATCGACCCCGACAAGTTCAGGTCTTGCATCGAATACTCATTGGAGGCCATTACAAAGGCAGCATTGGAATCCCCTGCTGAAACTAAACTGTAGGTGGCTTCAGCATCATGCAAGAATCTTAATCTCCTTTCCAAACTAAACTACTGGAGACTCAAAGTTCCTTTCATTTCTCGTGACAGATCCAAATAGGAATAAATGTGTTCACCAAAAAGGTTTAATTATATTTAATTCCAATAATAATAGCTGTCAAATGAGTATGAACATGTATGGTCTACAGAAAATTAAAACAAATTAAGGAATATATGAACATAGGACCACATTTGTCATTTTCATTGTACTACGTTGAATTTATTGCTTCTATATTTTGAGGTCTATTCTCCATTCTGTGTTATTTCCAATTACTAGTAGAATACACGTCGTGGTTTCACAATAATATAATTTATATGTTGATTCTTTTCTCTAGTCAAACTTTTTAAGGATCCTAATTAATCTGTCCATTTTATTATTATGAGTCAAGCATACTGCTTCTCGCAGTCCTTTATTTAGTGAAAATGAATCTATTCTATATTAATGTAAAGTTGAGTAACATTACATATTTACATTCAATAGTCAGGGGACTAAAACAGATGGAGGTACAAAATACACTATCAACATATGCATGAACACATAAAGAGTTCAAAGAAAACAGAAAACATTAGAATGCATGAGGTGTAATGAGCAAACGGTTTGAAGGATTTAAACAAGCCTTTAATATTCCTATACCAAGTAAAAAGGAGAAACACAAAAATGAGAACAATAATTATAAAGAACTTGTAATGTGTTTTGAGAATACGAACTTTTGGATTGATATTTGATTTTTTTTTTTTTTTATGTGTTTAGAATTGAATATCTTACTTCTATTTACAGATATTCAACTGGTATCACTGAAAAGGCACCATGAAATAATCAAAGGATACATCCACTAGTGAATTGGTTTCTTAACCAACCAAAATAAGGAAAATTTATGCAGAAAAATCAGCCTGTGCGGCCGCAAAGTGAAAAAATTTTGGCCTCTACAGCCACACGGTATTCTCAAAATTTTTTCTTCTCCTTACTTCCTCCAATATTTAAACTTCATTTCAGTCAATCCACACAAATGAAAATTTATGTTTATCTTAAACTATTACAACAATCTCCCACCAGTCACTACAAGAAGTAAGACAAATAAGCTTATAGGTCCAAATGTCGCCTCGATTGATCTACTGGGGGCGACTTTCCCAACAGGCCCATTAACTGTTGGTCTATTGGAGCGACTTTCAGTCGCTTCCATGGCACCGAACTTGTCTTCTCTGTAAGTTTCAATATAGGGCGTGACATGTCGCTGCGAAAGGTGGTTTATTTTTTTTTTTTTTAGTTTTTTTTTAAATATCTATAGGGACGCTGTCACCCCTATAGATCAATTTAAAAATAAAAAAATAAAAAAAAAACCGTATGCATCAGCTTCAAATCTCCAAGCCAAAGTTTGTCATCATTCTCTTACATATTACAATCTCACATTTGTTACAATTCACAAACACAGAGCTAGTCCTAAAAAAGATGAGCCAATTAATGAAACAAATAATTGAACTAGATCGGCATCCGGCAAACCTCACCCCAGCTCCAATTAATTTGTGGGACGCCTGAACAAATCAATGCATCATTCAAAAGATAGATTGGTTGACTTGGCCACGTTCTTCTTGTAGTGTTTATCAAGTGGTGGTGAAACAACCAATTGTGATCTTCGGCCTCTAGTAATTGTAGCAAGAAGAAAGCAATATTGAAATGTGTATATATATATATATATATATATATATATTGCAAGAGTGCCATACATGTATCCCACAGGCTATTTAATGCAAATGTACAACACGCACATTTTCCCCAAACGTCAACGGGCTATAATAAAAAAGGATCAAATAGAGAACAAATAGTAGTCAGATGCTTATCTATGCTACTACAATTAACTAAAACACTGTAACGACCCGCTTCACTTTGACAAGATATTATCCGCTTTGGACCAAGCTCACACAGTTTTGCTCTTGAGTTCTTATCTAAAAGACCTCATATCAATTAGAGAAGGTCTCTTAACTGGTTTTACTTTCTCCACCCAAGCAATGTGGGATTGAGGCTAACTTGCAAAATAATATCCAAGTAAATAATTTCTTGAAAGTAGTAAATAAACTTTTGCTTGGAGTTGGAAGTGCAAACGACAGCGGGTCCACAGAAACTAGACTTCGCTCTGATACCATCTGTAACAACCTGCTTCACTTTGGCATGATGGGTTCGCTTTGGGCCAGGCCCGCATGGTTTTGCTCTTGAGTTCTCACTCAAAAGACATCATGTTTTACTCCTTCTAAGTGAAAAAAATACTTGAGGCTCTTCTGATCGGTATAAATCTTACATTTTCTTCCGTAAGTAATAACCCCAGATCATTAAAGCGTGTATCACAGCAGCGAGTTCGAGATCATCGGTAGGGTAGTTCTCCTCATAGCGTTTCAACTACCTTGATGCACAGGAAATCACCTCACCCTTCTGCATCAAAGCACATCCTAACTCTAGTTTTGAGTATTGCTGTAGATCACTAATCCGTCGGAGCCATAGTATCATTAATACTGGTGCCGAACCAATTTCTTCTTTAGCTCCTAGAAACTCTGCTCGCAGCTATCTGTCTAGGCGAACTTGTCACCCTCTTGGGTGAGCCGTATCATTGGACCCGTTATCTTGGAGAAGCCCTTTATGAATCACTGATAATATATGGTCAAACCTAGAAAGCTTCTCACTTCAGTGGCATTGGTAGGTCTAGACCAGTTAGTAACAACCTCAACCTTAGCGAGGTCTACCTCAATTCCGTTGGCTGTCACTATGTGGCCCAAGAACCCTACACGATCTAGCCAAAATTCACACTTCTTGAATTCGGCCAGAATATTTCCCTTCACAGAGCTTCCAACACGGTCTTCAAATATTTGACATGCTATTCTGAACTCCTCAAGTATATCAGGATGTTATTGATGAATACGATGACAAACCTATCCAAATACTCATGGAACACTATTCATCAAGTTCATAAATACCGCATGGGTATTTGTTAGACCAAAGGGCATCACCATAAATTCGTAATGCCTATAACGGGTTCTGAAAGCCATTTTGGGTATATCTACTAAGTTGATCTTCAGCTGGTGATACACTGGCCTCAAATCGATCTTAGAGAAGATAGTTGCTTCCTTCAACTGATCCAACAAATCTTCAGTCTCAAAGTGGGTATTTGTTCTTAATCATCAACTTATTCACTTTACAATAATCAATACAAATTCTCATACACCCATCCTTCTTTACAAACAGAAACTATGCTCCCTAGGCAGATACTCTTGGCCTAATAAAGCCTTTTTTCCAAAAGTTCTACTATTTGAATTTTATCTCTTGTAGCTCCTTTAGTACCATCCGATAAGGAGCTTTAAAGATGATAGTGGCTCCTGGTACCAAGTTGATGGTAAATTCCACTTATCTATTAGGTAGAACACCCAACAGATCATCAATAAACATATAGAGGTACTCACGTACCACTGGTACACTGTCTAGAGATATATCTTCAGAAGGCTTACCTTAAAGGCTAATCAAATATCCCTAACATTCTTCCTTTGCTAATAGCTTCATCGATTTAAGTGCCGAGATAAGGCGGGGTAATACCTTAATCTTTAACCCTTAAAACTTAAATTCCTCATTTCCATTCTTTCAAAAGATTACTTCCTTTTCATGACATGGTAGCCTGATTAGTGCTTAACCAGTCTATTTCCAAAATTATGTTAAAATCTTTCATATTAATCATATTTAATTCAGCCTTAATTACCATTCTGTCAAAATCTACTTATACTGCCCTAGTTATATTTTTAGTGTCAATTAATTCACCTGATGGCATACTAACATTAAATACACTACTAGTTTTCTCCCCTACCATATACAGTCTAGCTACACATGCAATATATATAAAAGAATACGTAGCACTCGAATCAATTAAGGCATATATGGGAATGCTAGAGACAGATAGAATACATGCTATCACATCTGGGTCCTCCACAGCATCCTCGTGGGTCATGGTAGAGATCCTGGCCTTCCCCTTCTTTGCCTGCCTAGCCCACCATTTTTGCACTCATTGGCCTGGCTGGCCACAATGGTAGTAGGCGTTCCAGCCCATCCTGCACTCCCTGAAGTGATGTTTCTTAAACCTCTGGCACTGTGGGGTGCTACACTCTTCTGGCCACTGCTTGACCCAGTGTTCGGACTCTTGTGTTGTCCCTGTCCTTGATTCGTGTTCCTACTCTAGTTGGGCCACTTCCTCTTTCCATGGTCCTTCTGAGCAGTTTGTCCCCAACCTTCATGCCCTAGTAGGCAACCATCTAAGCCTTTTTCACTACCTCACCGTAAATGGAGAGATCGAAGGAGCTAACGATCCGCCAGATCTCAGGTCGTAACCTCTTTCAATGCTTTTGGCTTTTACCTGTTCAGTACTCACCAGGTGTGGGGCAAAGTGGGACAGTTTCTCAAACTTTCTTTCATAGGATGAGATGTCCATATCTCCTTGTATAAATTACAGAAACCCCACATCCTTGTGATCACAGAGGGCTTGTGGGAAGTACTTATCTATTAACTCAGTCTTGAACTGAGCCCCGGTCATCTATCTCAATTTCCCCTCAGCTCTGGTAGGGGATACTGACTCCCGCCAATATCTAGCACCGCCAACCAACTTGAACTCCGTGCATATTACTTTTTTATCCTCGGGACATGAAATGTGGTAGAAAATCTTCTCTATGGTACGGATCCACTCATCTACAGCTAGTAGCCCACCCTCATTGTCAAATGTAAACGAATGGTGCCTATTGAACTGCTCGATGACTGGCACTGCATGGGTAGCTGGAGGTGGTGCTGGTGCCAGTGCCAGAGCTAGAGTTGGGGCCCGTCTCATTCTTTGCATGAACCGGATAAGTTCTCTGATCACATCCGTTTGTGTTGGGCGATCATTTCCTTACCAAACAAAGATGCATGTTGTAATAACTTAAAAGATATAAAGTCCAACACAATAGAAATAATGAGGAACAACTCAAAGAACACTAAAATTTACAATTATTATTATTCATCAAAATCCTTTGAAATGAGTACATCGAAGGAGTATCTAGTGCTCAAACAATCGAAATGAATAAAGAACATCTCTGAAAAGAAAACATATACAATTATAGACAATAACAACTACTCTAAGCTCTCTCCTATCTCTATACTATCATCATCGCTAACCCAGCTGCTTGACGCCCTAAACTTTTTGGGCAGAAGAGATATGTCCACCCACGTAATGCATGATTCTGGTTCAGAGTCTTCTATAATCTCAACATCCTCATCCTCCTCTAATTCCTCATCCTCCTCTGGATCCTTCTCTGGCTCTGCTGTGGGTACAGGCACGGGGAGGACTACAGCACCATACTGTACATACATTCTCTAATGAGCCTAGAGAACTTCATAGAAGAGGTCAAAGTCTATGTCCCCGGGTCACGCCATGTAAAGGTGAAAGTGGACATTCATAGCTGTAGTCTACTCTTCTTTGTTGAACATATCTATCAAGTGCTGGATGGACCAAGCAATGGCCATCTAATAATACCATAAGATCATGGCTTGATTATGAGCTACATAAACACGACTCACATGATCACTCGTGGTCCAGTCACGGTCCGCTATAAAATTCCCATATACTAGTCTAGCTGCCTCAGCCTGTCCATCACCGTTATCTGCTGCAATATCTAGTACACCAATTATGTTTGGACGAGTTAGTTGGGGTCTTTAATAACTTTTAGCTGAATTTTGAGGATTTAATAGAAATTTCCTTGCCTTTAAATTGGTGACATCTTTTTAAAAATACATGTTATGTCTATTGACAACTCAAAGTCTAATAAAATCTTTCTTTTCTTTATTAGGATACGATAAATACTTTAGCTTTTCCATAATATCTGTCAGTCTATATCATGTAATTCCTTTCATAAATGCATGCATTAATTTTTAGGCGGATACAAAAATACACATAACTTACAGAATCGTATCTAACTAAATAATGTCTTGAAAGCAGTAAATAAACTTTTACTTGGAGTTGGCGGCGTGAACGTCAGTGGGAGGCAATTAAGTCAAACAGTAAAATTTCTTTTCCAAAATATCTTTTAAAGGAGTCTACAGAAATGTAGACATCGCTCTGATATCAAACTGTAATGCTACGAGTTCTAAGTACTTGAGATGCAACTAAATCTATTTTATTTCTTTAAAAAAAGTGCAGAAATTAAATAAGCAACTACACAAGTGTAGAATTTTTTTTCTTGTCAAGCAATAGCATTTCATAAAACCATTCATCGAAGATCACAATTTATTGACAACGATTAACAAAAATAAACTAGATTCAAAATGTCGAAATACTTAGTCCTAAACTACTGATGAGAAACATTATTTAACAACTAAATAGCAATTAAAATTCTAAATTGCCAACGCTGGTTGAGTCACTGTCAGCTCCAAAACTTGAAATATTTTTAAATAAAGTGTGAGTATTTCGAAGAAACACCATTATATTTCGCGCACTAACTTTAAACATGCAATACATATTATGCAGATTTTCTCATGTACTCATGCAATTATATCTATGGAGTTGCCATTTCAAATAAGCTAATTGTTTGTTTATGTAGGCTTTCCAAACTGGCGAGCTAAGTCTGTGGACTCCTGATTAAGGTGAGCTATATTATACATATACTTTCATATCAGTTCCATGAATCACATAAAGTACATGCATAAACATATAATATGTAATTGTATCATATCTTTCATAAAACGTGTGCACATATGTTTGAAAATAACTTTATATAACGAATCTACATCAAATGCTCCCCTTTTTCGAGTTTGAGCTATAAGGGCATTCAATTGTGTACCAAATCACGCGGCTCGTCTATTAAAGTAATTAATAATGCCAGTTAGAAATTTCAAAAATAATTAAAACTAAGACCAAATAACAGTGTAAAATAAAATCATAATCATTTTTTTTTTAATTTTTCTTTAAAACAAAACTTTATAAAAGGTTTAGTGCTAAAGTATAATTTTCCAAAACTTTAGGGAATGAAATAGAACTCTTTAAAACCAGTGGGACCAGTTTAAGCAACAGACAAAGTTGTAGGGACTCAAATCGTCTAGAATGAATTATGCCAACTCATTAGACTTCTGGGAAACTATAAGAACCGAAATGACTCATGAAAAGCTGCAGGGTCTTCAGATGGACATGGGATTTAATTTAAACTCCTAAATCAATTCAAACTCTCCCAATTTGATTAATAGAAAATCAAAGAACTGAGACGAGACGATCGATAGAGATTGGGGGTTCAAGCAAGGCTGGTCGAGGATTCAAGAAAAGGAGGTTGGGATTGAAGTGGTGAAGGAAGATGGCTGTGGTTCGCGCGGCAAAGGTTCGAAGTGGTTCGTGAGAAGGTAAGTTTTGCAAGGTTCGACAAAGCCAAGAGCTCACCAGGTACAGTTTTGGTAGAGGCAGAGGCAAGGTGATGGGGCCCAAGAGGAGTAGTGGGTTCGATGGCTTCGAACTTTTGGCAATCTTCTGGGTTCAAAGCTTGGCAAATGAAGGTTGGAAATGGGTGCAAGAATTTCGGCAAAAAACTAAGGTTTTCAACGGTAATCGACCGAGGAAGTCCATAGGTTCTGCCTGAAGAAGAAGGCCACAATGTTGGCAGCAATCAGTGGCACTGGCTGCGACTGCTTCTCTATTTCCTTTCTTTTATTTTCTTGGGTTAAGTCTAATTATGGTTGATTCTTTGGAGCGGGAGGGGGGTCGAGCATAGCTCTCAACTAGGTAATTGTAACAGCCTTAGTCCCACATCGTTTGAGTAGAGAAATTGAGATCAGTTTATAAGTTAAGAGACACATTCTAAATGATATGAGGGCTTTTTGGGTTAGAACCTAAGAGCAAAAATCATGTGGGCTTGGCCCAAAGAAGACAATATGATGTAAAAATAGAGTAGATCATTACAGATGATATCAGAGTAGAGCCGAATTAAAAGTGTAACCAATAAGGACATTGGGCCCCCTTCGCTTGGGCAGAGAAAGTGAGACTAGTTTATAAGTTAAGAGATCTGCTCCAACTGACATGAAGTCTTTTAGGTGAGAACTTAAGAGTAAAGGCGTGCGAGCTTGACCCAAAACAGATAATGTCATACCAAAGTAGAGCAAGTTATTACAACACTATGCTAAAGTGATAGTAGTAAATATGATAAACCTTGATATGCACAGAAAGCGTTGAACTCAAGCTAAACCAAGATGAATTTATGATATACACAAGCAAAGTTTTACATGTCCTACAAATAATATAAAATACCTCTTCCAAGCACCCCATCTCTCATATTATGTTCATTGCATGATGCATGACAGTGTAGCACAACCGTCATTGTAGTTTATAATAACTATATTATTTGATGTATAGAACAACATCAAAGTTGATACAAAGTTTGTAATTTCATGCAGAATTTGTTGCCAAATAAAGCATTCTCCCGGAAATTATTTCAACATCTATATATTTATAATACTAACTAAGTTATGCGTTAATTTTTCCCGTCTAGAACTAGCATCTTTAGGGAATTAGAAATCTGGTGTCATGATGAGTTTAATCTGATGTCTCATTTCTTTTTCTGTTTTTATTTCTGTTCATCCTAATAATAATAACATATATTTATAATACTAACTAAGTTATGAGTTCATTTTTTCCGCCTAGAACTGGCATCATAAGGGAATTAGGAATCTGATGTCATGATAATTTCAAGCTGATGTCTCATTTATTTTTCTGTTTTTATTTTCATTCACCCTAATAATAATCGGATAATACTAAGTATTGGTAATCAGGTAATACTAACAAAATGGTGAATTAATTTTTTATTTTGCATAGTAACTTTTAATAATCTATTTATCTGCTCACCTTAATATTATTTTTTCAAATTTTCAGAATTTTGTTTATTACATCTTTTAATTTTACATAGTAATTTTTAATCATATCCCAATTGTTGAGGCAGAACTTTTGGCCTTTAGAGATCCTTTAGATTTCGATTAACTAAATAGGTGCATCAATCAAATTCTTACACTACAAAAAAATGTCGCTTGTAGCGGCGACATAGGCCCATTTGTCGCCGCTATAGGCCTATCACAACGAATTTTAGCAACGATAATTTTGTTACTATAGGCCTATACCTATAGCCTCCTAGCGACGACTATCAGACCTGTAGCGACGACATAAGTGTCGCCGCTGTACACCCGTTTTGAGCCACAAAAAAATTTGACCCGACAACCCGCCAGCCCCGTTTCCCCCATAATTAATTGAGACATCGTTTTGCCTCCGCCAAGACTCAAACCCGAGAGCTCCTCTTCATACTCCAAGCCTTTCACCAATTGAGCTAAAGCAATTTTCATTTCAATACTTGCAACTAAAATATATATTATATAAATTATTACAACAATAGCGACAAACATGGTATCTATAGTAACAAAAGTTGTCTGTACAGAGTTCAACAAAAGGCGGGAAATCTTCCCGCTAACCATATAGCGACGACTTTCATGTCACCGCTATAGATACTAATATGATGTCGCCGCTATAGGTGGGGACCTATGGCCGCAACATTAGTTTCTCACCGCTACAGGGGTTACCCTACCACCGCGACTGGTAGTCACCGCTACAATCAAAGCAGTAGCGATGAATTTTGGGGTCGTCGGAAATTGTCGCCTCTGTAGTCGACATTCTTGTAGTGTTAATTATCTCTTTCCTTGCGTTTAACTGATAAGTACAATAATTAAATTCGTAATTATCTATTTTCTTTTATATTTGAATAATCAAAACAATCTTCAGGCCACCTAATCAGATAAGTACAAGCAGCCGAGTGATTTGGTTGGTGAACGTATTTCACTTTTATTTTTATCGTTTAATTAATTGTTTATTTTAGTTTGTTCTATATATATATATATATATATATATATATATATATACTAGTTAACATAATACCAACTCAGCTACTCGAGTTTTTGGTATGTTTTGATTTTTTGGAGTTGTAGCTAAGAATTGCAAGAGTGGAAAATGTATCCGAGAGAAAAAAGTTTAAGAGAGGAAAAGAACAAGAGAAAGAGAAAGAGAAGAGGATCTAGCGAGAGTCAGGAGGAATGATTATGCATGGGAAGAATCTGAGCTGGGGGAATAATATTGAGAAGATAAAATAAAGGATCGGAAGAGCTTCATTACAGTCATTAGATTTAAGTAGCATAGATCATTGGTGTAACACATTTTCATTAATTAGCTAGTTACGTGCTCAATCTTTAAATTAAGTCTTTAATTAATTATCTAACAACGATGATTAGTCAATCTATGATCAGCTACAAAAGTAGTGTTGTATGCAACACACCTAATTGATGAAACACTTTTTGACTTTATTGTAGAAAGATCAATAGATACATGTATCCGCCACCAACAATTAATCTAATAGCATTTGGTTTCTGTATCCTTCAAATAAGCACAAAGATTTCAATTATTAATGAAAAGTACACTGAACACATAACTTGAGGAGATGGAATGGTGACACTTTATCATTCCATTAGTTCATGTATAAGTAGATCATCTCGATACGACTTTAATAGGGAATGTAGGTGGATAACCAGTTGTGCCTTCAACCATTTACTATTTTTAATTTAATTCTGTTTCATTCGTAAATGGAATGTTTACATTGTTTTGTTCCATTATTCTCTTTTTTTTTTTAACAGTTCACAGGTACGTATTACTTCCCCCCCTCCCCCCCTGAAAATCCCTATGGGGTAGTAACATTTATTTGATTATCATGAGGTCATGATCACATTTTAAATCTGATCATACGCCCTTACT
>CAVNYN010261227.1:0-38361 GCA_963692815.1 Nyctanthes arbor-tristis
CAAAATATGCCACCAAAGTCTCACAGTAAAGACCTAATGTGAGATCTAACTGGTCTATATGAAACAAATCCCAATGTATGTCACTTGCAACTTTACGCTCTAATCCGACAAATGTGTCAATCAAATCGTTAACAACATCGGTATCATCTCTATGATACCCCCAGAGGGTAGCTTTCTCCAGAGCTGTATAGAAGCGCTGAACATGCTCCCCAATGGTTTCCTCGGGATTTCTAACAAATTCTTCATATGCCCTTCTAGTCACAGTAGCAACTCTAGGTTCCCATCCGTGTGCCATATCTGTAATCCCAATTATGCAAAATCTACCTTAATCGGGTTCTCTTAATTTCTTAAGTTAAATTTGAGGACTAAAATATTCAAAAGATATATTATGCTCAAACTTTTCTGAATTCTTTATCGGATACAATGTCTTTATTCTTTATTTCTCAATATATCTGGCTCTTTCTAAAAGTATCCGAAAATATTTCTTGAATTCTTGAGTTCTTTCTTTACTTGGAGCTGGCGGAGCGGATGGCGGCGGAGAATCTCTTTTTTTTTTTTGAAAAAAAAGGAAATATGTTGTTTTCTTTCTAATTATTTTGGATAGTGCATCATTATTGGCTCCCAGGTAGGAAGGGGGGTCACGTGGACCGCTTAAGTCCCTTTACAGCCTTAGACAGTTTAGGTCTTGTTGACAGAGCCGTTAATTTTGCGACTATCCTTTTAATTAGAATTCTAACAATAGATAACATAGCAAAAATATTTTTTTTTCAAGTCTACAGAAACGTAAACCGTGCTCTGATACCAAACTGTAACGCCCCGAGCTCTGGATACCCGGAACGTTAGTTAAAACCTTTAAAAACAACTTTTCAAATAATATGACTGCTTAAACCAACGGTAAAATGCGGAAATTCTTATTTCAATAAATAGTTAAAAACTATTACTTATAATAAAACATTTTCTGAAACAGATGAAATAAAGTCTTGATAATAAAATCTTAAAAATTTCTGAAATTAATAAAGGTCTAGTCATTAATCAAAATCCACCATCATACGCGCCTCCGGCTCCAGGATCTGAAAATTATCAAATTATGAAAGGGGTGAGTATTTCATAGAATTATGATGGTGGATTTTGATTAATGACTAGACCTTTAACTATTTATTGAAATAAGAATTTCCGCATTTTACCGTTGGTTTAAGCAGTCATATTATTTGAAAAGTTGTTTTTAAAGGTTTTAACTAACGTTCCGGGTATCCAGAGCTCGGGGCGTTACATAAAATATGAAGAAGTAGAAGCTATATATAAAAATCAAGGAAAACAGAACACAATTACAAATGTTGTTGTAAGTAACAAGTCCAATACAGTTCTCATTTCTCAATACCTGTTGATTCCTCTTCCTACAGCTGTAGTGTTAGAAATGGTAAAAACCACAACCAAAATCCTTAATAGCAACAAAGAAGAGGTTCAATAGTCAAAGGCACTATGTAACAAAAGTAAATCATTAATAAGACCTCTACACTCATTTGCAATTTCAAACCTCTTAGTAATTGAAACAAATATTAAAATAGCTATAATGAATTTATGATGCACTTTCAATATTTCACACGTCATTGGTTTGAAACATTGACCTTAAAAATGGAAGTTAATTTTGTAGAAAAATAATTTATTTTCCTTAAAAACCAATAGATGTTGGGAAGCACTTGAAACTTTCATCATTTCCCATTAAACAGCCAACTCCTTTTTTTTTTTAATCAACACAGTAAGAATATGATTTATGGACAATAGTGCAATTATCACTCGCCTGCAATATATCATGAGAAATTAACTCTAGGCAATTGTAGTTACTGGATTTCTCACTTGAGTAGGTTTACCATTCCAATTCTCCAGAAAACAGAATAAAAGTTAAAATTTAATGCAACGAGAGCACCTTAGGCAACCACATCAGCTCTCATTAGGTTCTGGCCTAAATTAGAATTTCCCAGCCTTAAGCTAATCAATCCTGTTGTCCTACTGCTACAAGTGCACCGATAAGGACGGAGGGATTTTTTATGGGCTTTTTCTCCTCAAGCATATGCTCTATTTCGGGGTGAACAACCAATGTCTTCCAATTTTATAAAATTTTATATATTTATATCTACACAACTCAAAAATATAAACATCATCTAGAAAAAGCACAAAATCAAACATCCAAAACAAATTGGAACAGAGAACCAATGTTAGGTTCCATCTTTGCTCCCGCACCCAAAAAAAAAAAAACAAAAACAAAGAAAGAAGACTTATCCTTTTCAGATCACCATTCTCAGATTCTTGCAGTGATGTGGCTGGACAAACAAATAAAATAGAAAAAAATCAGAAGTATAAGCTATAAGAATAAAAATGGAATACAACATATAGATTGTTAGAGAATACGACCGAAGTGGAATTAGTCAGACAAAAGTATTCCAATACTACTGAATAAACCTCTATATTTAACCATTCCTCAAGAATTAAATTTCTCAAATTTCATAATGGCAACCTAATTTCACCAATATGTTTATAAAATTAAACGCTACATCTTTAGAAATGTAAAAGAAGAGGGAAAATTCAATCAATTAGTCTTACACATGGACTAATTTAGCGGTGCAGCCTCAGAAAAATGTCACTAGAAGGAAAAATACCTCTTACATCAATCTCTGAGACGATGCTTTCTTCTTCGGTCTGACTCTGCTCGGGATTTAAGATGGATTCTGGGTATATTCCCAGTTATCTTCATTACTTTTTCATCTCGTGGCAAAATACATAGGCGCCTAATGTTGAGAATCGGGTCTGGACAAAGGAATTAAAGCAAGGAGGAAACATTTCAAGCTCAAGCCATCATAAACACCTATAGGGGTGAAATCAGAGTAAACAGGATCTTGGGTCATTGTTTTCTGCTGGTGATTAGTGTCTAAAAAAAGCACCGGTGGTAGTCTTGTGTGAGCTTAGTACCAGTGGTAGCGGAGGAATGGAGAGATCGACATTGGGGCTTTGGAAAGATAATGGCATACAGCGTCATTTACTCAAACTGGGTGAATTTATATGAAGCAAAAAAAAAACACAAAAAAAAGAAGGATGGGGTAACAAAACGGCATCTTATCCGACGATTCAAATGAATAGTGGAATTCAAAGTGGCTCTTTTAATATATAGTGGATATATAACTGATCCCAGCTTATAATAGTCTTTTGTATTGACAAAAAATATATATATACAATGGGAAATAGGGGGAGGGGAGAGGAAGTAGAGAAAGGATAGGTGTGGTTAGAATCGAGACGTCCCGTATGAAATGTGAGTATTTAACCACTATGACACTTATTCAAACTACGACGCAAAAAATAGTTGATAATCAATATTTTCTCTTATATTGATGAAAATAGTTAATAGTTTGGGTAATTGGCGCAGAAGGTCTTTACCTTTGGATGCTCCTGTGCAATTGATCCTTATGAATTCTGGGCAATTTCATCACCACCCTTATGTTCTCTTTGTAGTGTTCATGCTTAATGTTAAATTACTCCCTTATTAGAAAGCTATTTTAGTTCACTTGCAATTTTGAAATTTAAAAAGATACAAAGTAGGTCCCAATCTCAACATAACTACTGATTTAATAAAGATTTAAAATGAAAAAAGTATTTAAAAAGTAAAAAAGAGAAGAAAAAAGGAAAAAAAACTAAATTTTTTTTTTCTAATATCACTAATCGTCTTGATCAGTCATTTCTTGCACATAACCACTACCATTACTAGTCACCTTTATTTTTTTTTGCTTTTTCTTAGAAAAAGTTGTATTTATTTTTTTATATTTGTTTTTTTCCAATAATGCTAATTGTAACACTCCCAACTATTTTTGTAAATCCTTTCATATTATATTATGAAATAAATCATTAAATCTTATATTATGAAATAAATCATTAATTAGATTTGAAAATTTTCCCAAGAAATAAAACATGGGTGAACTAAAAATTCCAGATGTTCGATCACAAATTATTTTCATTAAACTTAAATACATAAAATAAATTTTGAAATACATGTACGTTAGTAATAAATTTGAATATAACATCCCCAAAGATGATCTTATCCGACAAGGTTTATTTCGTCATAAGGTTTAAACTTATAAAGTTCATATATATTTAAAGGTACTTAAAATCAATAGCAGAAGACAAAGTGGATTTACTTATATAAAATCTACTTTATTGTGGTAAAGTAATAATAAATTATTAACTTAAATTAGCCATAACCCTTTTAAGTTTCCTTGTGGTTGACCCATGCACCACGGTCAAGGCCCAATACATAATTACCCTATTATCTCGGAGTTGCCACTGACCCCGTCACTTACATTCTAACACATACAATGTAAAACTACATGAGCTACATCAATTAATGATATGTATGATCATCATGTATATGATGTCAAATAAATGATGATGATGACGTCACACAACCAAGCATGCAAGTCTCCCAACCATCATATAGTATATCGTACGAGTTCAATATCAATAAAACCAAAACAAATGCTCACGTACTAGGATCCATGTGATTCCATCGTCGAGGAGTCACTACTAGTACAAAATACAGTCCAGAAATAATAGGCCTGGCGTATCACCACCGAGCCCCCTCCCCCAAAACACTCAGTTGTTGGTACCCCAAGTGATATATCTACCCAGACAGCTATGCTGCTGAGCCCCCAAACACTCACCCGAGGAAACACCCAGAGTGATATATCTACCTATATAGCAAATAAAGTACACTATCACTATACAGTTCACACAACCACCATTAACTCACAAGCCAATCTTCTTCATGCCGTATGCATAGTCTCATATTTAACATCATGCACAATGGGTGCATATGACATGTATCACAATGTGCTCAATAGTATAATCTCAGTCAAATCATATACATCGTGCCGAGTATTTCTAAGTATCACTCATCAAAGATAGAATTGAAATATTCAAATAGTATCAAAGAATCATCATATATTGCAATCTTTCCAATGATATGGCATGACTAATAAATATCACATTATCATATTCGAGTAAAAAATATTATCGTTTTGCATTGTAGTTGAACCATTACTTATCTCCGTCTATAGTTATTGTAATATTTTCTTTCATACTTATCAAAACTATCCTCAACGTCACCTCCAATTTATCATGTTGTATCGAAGCTTATCAAATAAGGAATCTAACGCCTTTTACGGATCTCAATTCTGAGTTCTACAAAAAAAATTATGCACATTTCTGTTCAATGCACGAAAGTACTAAAAATTGGAGACGGCCGGCCCTTATTAGGGAGTGGCTGGCCCGCCATGGCCAGCCCCTTTTAGAGGGGTGGCCAAGCAAGGTGGCTAGCCCCCACTTAAAGAAAGTGGGTGGTCAGCCCCCTAGAGGTAGCCCTTTTATCTTGGGGTGTTCAGGCCCAAGAAAGAGGTGGCTAGCCCTCCGGCTAGTCGGGGGTGTGGCACCCCTAAAAAAACATGGGGTATTACATATTTTTCCTATTTTCTCCCCTCTTCATCTACTACCCTTTAACCCCCTATTTATAGAAATTTCTAGGGGTTTGTTTTGCAATTTTTTAATTAATATTTAATCCTTAAACTTTCTTATTTGTTTTTCTTAGTCACTTAAATAACTTATCATAAATGTCTGGATATTTTACATATAATATAGGAAAATTCTACCTGCTCATATAAAATATCACAATCTCGTAGCGATTTCTAAAATTCTAAACTCAATATTTATAATTCTATAAAATTGTTGACATGTCACGTAACATTGCAAAGATTATATGAAAAATATTACTTTTTAAATTTTAAGGCGTTAGAGATCTTCTCCCCTTAAAGGAATTTCGTCCTCGAAATTCAATTGATGTATCTATGTACCTTATTGTTATGATACATATGAAGCACTACTTCAATGATATTCTTAAAAGAATAAATCTCATAAAAAAAACTCTTACATCTATCTCATCCAAGATTGTTACTATACTGATTTACATTCCTATACTCATGTATTAACTTATGCCCAGGATATCGTTGTGCTAAGAATCCTGCAGTTAATGACCTACTTAAACCTGAGATTTAAATGAAGTTCAACAATCACTTATTTCTAAGTTAGATATAACTTGCAATTACATCATCATTATTCTCACCAATTATCGATTTCGATTACCTTAATTGTAGCTTTATTTTTCAGTTCATCTTCAAGTCGCACAAGATATTTCTTATATCACTTTTTCAAGATTACACTTAAAATTTCTATAAAACCTTACATTTTCAATATTTTTTATATCATATGTACCTCATGTTTAAAAATCCAACTTGAATTACACCATTCAGTTGTCTAGAACACCTGATATGATCAAATTACTAATGGCTGCACACTAGTCAACATCCTATCTTGATAAGAACACAACTTGAGACTTCATGATGAATTTTGACAACCTTTTCAACCGAATTTGAATTGGTCATAAGTGATGATTTGGTAGATATTTATGTTATCTTTCTAATCTCGTTTGAATCATCTTCATTGGACCTCTCGAACTCTAGTTATCACTATTTCTTTGACACTTGCCCACTGTAGCTGTAATTGTTGAACATCCAGATGTGTCTGGTCATCTTGCGCCATGAACTTCCCATCATTTTTCATGTATGATAATTCTTCTCAACATGCATATAAATATGCACTTCAATTAATTGTATTTTTAGAATATGTATTCATACAAAATGAACTTGTGGGATGAAAATCGATTACTACTATCAAATGAACATTTAATGCCTTATAAATGATATATCATAGATGCAAAATTTGACACTAATCAAAGTACAAGATGTGTAACTATCCACGTAGTCATTCTTTTAAAGAGACATGGTCCCATTCTATCTTTAAAGGACAAGGAAATAGGTTTTGGTATTTTTAGAGTAATGCTATTTAGCACCACTGGTGCTTGGCACCATATCAAGGTGGCATTGAATAATAAGTCAAATCAAGTGGATCCTTTATTCATGCATTTAATTTCACTTATCATTCAATGTCACATTAGTTGCCACGTAGACTGGTGTCAAGCACCACTGGTGCTACATAGCATTATTCATATTTTTATTATGGCTAGAAGAGTGCAAAGGAATGATTTCACTGCCTAAGATATGTTGTCGTGCTCAGAGTACAAGACGCTTAACTATCCAAGTAAATAGCTCTGAGTATTTTTCTAACAGCTTGAAGAGTACAACCAAATGATTCGCGGCTTTAGATATGTTTTCACGTGTAACTATCTATGAAATCATTGTTTTAAAGAGGTATGACTTGGTTCTATCGTTAAACCACACGTAAATAGCGGCAGGTACTTTTCTAATGGCTGGAAGAGTACAGCGGAATAATTCATGGTGTTAGATTTGTTTTTAGGCTATTTGAAGTACAAGACGTGTAAATCTAAGGAATGATTCTTTTTAGGAGGTATGACCCTGTTCTTTCTTTAAAAGACAAGGAAATACCTTGATTATTTTTCTAATGGCTAGAAGAGTACAAAACAATGTTGTGGCCTAAGATATCTTTTTGTGCTTTCAGAGTACAAGACGCTTAATGAATGATTCATTTAAAGAGACACGACCCTGTTCTTACATTATAGGACACTTGTGAATTGCCCTGAGTATTTTTTTAATGGTTTGAAGAGTACAATGAAATGATTTGTAGCCTTTGATATGTTTTTGCACTATTCAAATTATAAGACATGTAACTATCCACGGAATCATGGCTAGAAGAGTGCAAAGAAATGACTAGCGGCCTAAGATATGTTTTCATGCCATTTAGAATATAAGATGCTTAACTATCCACAGAATGACTCAATTAAAGAGATATTGCCCCGTACTTTCTCTAACGCACATGTAAATAGCCCCAAGTATTTTTCTAATGACTTGAAGAGTACAATGAAATGATTCACGCCCTTATATATGTTTTCATGCAATTCATAGTACATGACATGAGAAATGATTGTTTTAAAGAGGCATGAACCCGTTCTATCTTTAAAGCACAGGTAAATAGAGCTAGGTGCATTTCTAATGGCTTCAAGAGTACAACAGAATAATTCACTACCTTAGACTTTTTTTCATGCTATTCGAAGTACAAGACGTGTAACTATCCATAGGATGATACTTTTAAGGAGATATGACCCCGTTCTTGTTTTAAAGGACAAGGAAATTGGCTTGAGTATTTTTCTAATGGCTAGAAGAGTACAAAAGAATGTTTAACGGCTAAAATATGTTTTCGTGCTATTTGGAGTACAAGACGCTTAATGAATGATTCATTTAAAGAGATATATTCCTATTCTTTCTTTAAAGGACATGTGTAAATAGCCCAGGGTATTTTTTTAATGGCTTGAAGAGTACAACGGAATGATTTACAGCATTCGATAGGTTTTCACACTATTCAATGTACAAGACGCTTAACTGTCGATGGAATGATTATTTTGAAGTGATATGCCCCCGTCCTATCTTTAAGAACAAGGGAATAAGCTATTTGAAGTACGAGACACTTAATTATCTCCAGAATAATTCGTTTAAAGAGATATGACCCCATTCTTTCTTTGAAGGGCACAACTAAATTGCCCTGGGTATTTTACTAATGGATAGAAACTTTGTAAGTTCAAAAATTAGACTTTTAGTAAAGACTTTACTTTAACTTATTATTGAACTTATAGATTATTCTTAGAGCTAATTTAAAATAATAGCTCTAATAGAAATAGCTTTAGAAATTGTAGAAGACATAATTGATTTAGTTGAAGAAATTTTCAAAGAATTATTACTCTAGACATTGTAGCTGTAAAAATAATTAAAATCTACTTATTGTTTGTACTAGTAGTAAGACCACTACCTAATTTTGTAACAAACTAACTTGCATAGTAGACCTAGTAGCTTGCATTATTGTTTGCACGTTTGTTAATTTGCACATTCTATTTACACGACTTTATTATATACACAAGCCAGTTACAGCTTCCAGAATTGGTATCAGGGCTAGAAATTAGTCAATTTCATGTAGACAGTTAATGGAAAATATAGAATACTTTAGTTTGTAACTTTGATAAAAATTATTAGCACCTTTTACATTCGGAAGAAAGACAACTTAACCATCTAGTTGACTTAATAATATCATTAGGAGATAATTTGCAAAAGAACCTTTTAATACAAAATAAAAAGTTAGAGACTCTGCAAGAAGAAGTAAATAAAAATTCAAAGATAGTAAAACAAATTGAAGAAAACTTAGAATATATAAAAGATCAAAATAGTAGAATATTGAGACGACCCTTAGAAAAGAACGATGTAGAAACAAGAGATTCTATAGAAAAATCTATTAAAGTAGTAGAAAAATTAAATAAAAAAATTGAAGATTTTAATAGACTTGAAAATAGAATAACGACTCTAGAAAAGAATAAGACTACTGAGACCATTAATGAGGAACAAGATAATATAGTTAAGAAATTAGAAAGCTTAAACTTGGGAAACACTAACAATAATAATAATAATAAAGTTAAAAGAACTAAGAGGATTTATACATAATGGACAAAAATAAACAAATAGTAGCAAGTGCTAGTAAAGTTGTGTAGGCAATCCCTGAATGAGAATATTAAGTAAAAGAATGGACTTAGAATCAAGAATAGAAACACTTGTAAATGTAGAAGAACAAATTGAAACATTTCAACAAAACAAATTAGAATTAGTAAAACCTACAAAAATATATAAAAAAAGATAGCATCTTTGCAAGATCACAAATATTTCAACATTATGGAGAAATATATGTTTCATGTACCCACGATGACTAACAAATTCTTTTAAACCTGGTAGAAAAAGAATCATATAAACAGATCAAAAAAAGAAATCTTCAACAAGCACATTTAGGATTAATAATAGTAGGAGTAAAAAGGCTGTATAGAGAGAGAACCTAGCAGCAAAAGTTCTAATTTGCATGTACGATGGTAGATATACAAACATAGAACACGGATTATTAGGCAGTATAGAACTAGACATGAATAACAAAGGAGGAATAGTTTATTTTACCCCAGACTATTTAGCAAGAACAAGGACATTGTATGAAGATATTAAAATATGAATTAAGACAAGAGGATATGAAATGGAAAGAAATAAAGATAATTTATTAATTTGCATAGAATTCCTAAGGAGATTAAGTGAAGATAGCACAACAAATTACAGACTTGAACGTGAACAAATAATTTCACTATTAAGACAAAAAAGTATTAGCTCAAGTCCCGCTAAGAAATTTTCACCAGAAATAAATGCATGCCTTGGCTGGAACCTGCAAGAATTTTTGAAAAAACCAATATTAGTACCAGAGATGCTATAATGTACAAAAGTAAAAATGGGGGCGTTAATCTTAGATTTGGAATGTATAATTACCAAGCGGAAAATAATGAACACAAGAATGAAGAAGAAACTGAATTTAAATATTTCGAAATAATGACACAGAACTCTATGCCTTTAAGTGAAGAAGAAATAGATGATGATGAGGACAATGAAGAAGAATTCGGATATATAGATATGGATTATTATAGAAATCTTAGAAAATCTAGAGAAATAGAAAATAAAGCCATGGTAGAAGATGAAATTGGAAGACATGTTGAGCTAAAAATGAATGAAGAAACCAGTAAAAAGGTCAAACATGAGACATACGTAGAATTTGGAAAAAGAAAAGAACCCATGAATAATGAATATGATATAGGAGGTAAACACCCTTTCCCCCTGCAAGACTTAAAAGAATGGGAAGAATAAAGATACAGGAGTAAAGGTAAAAGACAAGTAGAAGAAGGGTGTGATCTACCAATAACAAGTGATAGATGATTAATTTTAGAACTAAATAATTGTAAACCACAAGATACCAAGCACAATTACAAAATAAGAAAATTCAATCATAAGAGCTTAAAATAATGTTCTAGTACAAATGATAGTGGAAGAAACTAGATAGTTTCAGATATATATGTCAAGGTAAAAAGAGTAAAACTAGAAGAAATACGAAGAAGAATGGCTGGAGGAGACAACCCAAGAAATTTTACAAGCTTCATTAGAGAATTAATTATAGGAAATGATCCAAGTAGAGATAATACATATGAACAAAATAAGGCATTAGAAGAATTAGAAAAATTAAGTCCAAGCGGCATGAAATACATACAACCATTTTTATTAGATTATGAAAGACTAGTAAGTGCTGCAAGCTTAGCGTTAGATGTAGATTTTCCAGAAGACTGTATAGAAAACTCCCTTTACCCTAGAAGCAAAAAAAAAAAAAAAAAAAAAAAAAAAACAAAAAAGACATAAAATCAGTTCCTTCTCTCGTAGAATCACCAATAAGTGCAATTATAAAATTTATAACTGATAAATTAAAAGAATAATATGTAGAAGAAGTAGCTATAAAGCAACTTAAGAAACTTAATTATTTAGATGATTGTAAAATAAGATCTAAAGACACTAGTAAACAAGATTGTTTAACTTTAATCAGTAACTTGATCACGATGAATTTGTACTAGGGATAAAATTTCTATTAAGTAGAAAACGTGCCGTCTTTATATCGCAAGAATGAGTAGTTCTTAGTAAAGACGTTTCTATTGCCCCAACAATAGAGTTGCTAGCGAATTGTGGTGTAGTAGAAAAAGAAACTTTCCACAATGCAGAAAATAACCAAAATAATCAAAACCCTCAAGAAGATTTAGACTATTTTAATTACCTATCCTTAGAAACATTAAAGACAGACTTTGTGCCTAGAATGAAAGACTTATTGATTTTTAAGAAAACCTCTTCCAAATAGACGATATAGAAAACATATTACAACTACCTAAGAAAATACAAATAATAGGGGAAGACCCCATAAAACACTGGGATAAAAACAAAATCGTGGCTACATTAGAAATAATAAATGAAAATATTAGAATTAGGATAGCAGAAATTAAACATACTAATCGAGGTATAGAAGGCTTTAAGACTCAAATAAAAGAATTATTTGATTTAAAGGTAATTAGACATTCCAATAACCAGCATAGATCAGCAGCATTCATGGTTAGAAATCATAGTGAAATAAAATGAGGAAAAGCTAGAATGGTAATAAATTATATAAGTTTAAATGATAATACCCTAGAAGATGGATATAAAATACCAGATAAAGATATGTTATTAAATAAAATACAAAATAGCAAAGTGCTTTCTAAATTCGATTATAAATCCGAATTCTAGAAAATAAAAATGGCAGAAGAATCAATTCCTTGGACGGCCTTTACTACACTAGAAGGACATTATGAATGGTTAGTAACGTAGTTTGGATTAAAAAATGCACCAGCAATATTTCAAAGAAAAATGGAGACTATATTTAATTCTCTTCCTTTTCTTTGTGTATATATATAGATGATACACCTTAGTACATAGCAAAAATGAAAAAGAATATATGAAACACTTAGAAATAATTTTAAATAAATTCATAGAAAATGGACTCATTATTAGTAAAAAGAAAATGGAAAAAAACAAGCAAAAAATTTGAGTTTTTAGGAATAATATTAGGAGAAGGTAAGATACAACTACAGTCACATATGATACAGAATGTTTTACAACGTCTAGATAAGATAGAAGACACAAAGAAATTACAATCTTTTTTAGGAATATTAAATTATGCTAGACACTTTATAAAGGATTTAGGAAGAAAAGTAGGACATCTATATAGCAAACTATAAAATAAAAAGTAGAACAAAATGATTCAAGGCCTTAGAAATGTTTTCATGCTATTCAAAGTACAAAATATGTAACTATCCATGGAATAATTCATTGAAAGAGATTTGGACCCGTTCTTCATTTTAAGGACAAGTAAATAGCATCGGCTATTATTCTAAGGGCTAGAAGAGTACAACGGAATGATTCACGATCTTAAATATGTTTTCACACTATTCAAATTACAAGACGCATAACTATCCATAGATGGTTCTTTTAAAGAGATATATCCCCGTTCTTTCTTTAAAGGACAACAAGTAAATAGCGCCGACTATTTTTCTAATAGCTAGAAGAGTACGATGGAGTGATTCACAATCATAGATATGTTTTCCTGCTGTTTGAAGTATAAGACATGTAACTATCCGTGGAACGATTCTTTTAAAGACATATGGATCCGTTCTTTTTTTAAAAGACAAGTAAATAGCTTCGGTTATTTTTCTAGTGGCTAGAATAGTACAATAGAATGATTCCTAGTATTAGATATGCTCTCACGCTATTCAAGGTACAAGAATCATAACTATACAAAGAATGATTATTTTAAAGAGATATGACCCATTCTTTCTTTAAAGGACAAGTAAATAGGCTCAACTATTTTTCTAGTGGCTAGAAAAGTAAAACTAGAATGATTCACTGCCTTGGATATGTTTTCCTACTATTCAAAGTGTATGGCACATAACTATTCATTGAATGATTCCTTTAAAGAGATATTGCCCTATTCTATCTTGAAAGGACAAGTAGATAGCACTGAGTGTTTTTCTTAGCAGTTAAAAGAGTACAACAGAATGATTTATGGCCTTTGATATGTTTTCCTGCTGTTCTAAGTACATGACATGTAAACTATTCACGAAATGATTCTTTTAAAGAGAGATATGGCCTCATTCTATCTTTAAAGGGCACAAGTAAATAGATCTGGGCATTTTTCTAATGGCTGGAAGTGTACGATAGAACAAGTCGCGGTGTAAAATTTTTTTCGTGTTATCCAAAGTGCAAGATGCTTAACAGGAATGATTCGTTTAAAGAGATATATGTCTCTATTCTTTCTTTAAAGGACACAAGTAAATTGCCCCCACTATTTCTGTTATGGCTTGAAGAGAACAAGGGAATGATTCGCAGCCTCACATATGTTTTCATGCTACTCGAAATACAAGATGCACAACTGTCCACGGAATGATTCATTTAAATAGAGAGATATGGATCTGTTCGTTTGTTAAACCACAAGTAAATAGCTTCGGCTATTATTCTAATGGCTAGAAGAGTACAACAAAATTATTCACAGGCTTAGATATGTCTTCATGCTATTCAAAGTACAAGACGTGCAACTATCCAAGGAATGCTTTGTTTAAAGAGATATTGCCTCGTTTTATCTTTAAAGGACAAGGAAATAACACTGGGTATTTTTCTCATTCCTAGAAGAGTGCAATGAAATTAGTCATAGCCTTAGATATGTTTTTGTGCTACTCAAATTACAAGATACTTAACTATCCATGGAACAAGCCAATCAAAGAGATATGACCCCGCTCTTTCGCTGAAGGACAAGTAAATAGCCCTGGGTACTTTTTCGATGGCATGAAGAGTATAATGGAATTATTGATGGCCTTAGATATGTTTTCATGTTGTTCAAAGTAGAATACGCATAACTATACACGGAATGATATGATTAAAGAAATATGGCCCCGTTCTATCTATAGAGGACAAGTAAATAGCCCTGAGTGTTTTTCTTAGCAGCCAAAATAGTAGAACAGAATGATTCACGGCCTTATGAATGTGTTCATGCTATTCAAATGACAAAACGCGTAACTATCCACGGAATGATTCATTTAATGAGATGTGGACCCGTTCTTTCTTTAAAGGACAAGTAAATAGCCTTGGCTATTATTCTAATGTCTAGAAGAGTACAACGAAATGACTCACAACTTTAGATATGTTTTTGTTCTATTTTAAAGTACAAGACGCATAGCTATCCATAGAATGATTCTTTTAAGGAGATATATCCCTATTCTTTCTTTAAAGGACAAGTAAATAGCCTCGGCTATTTTTCTAATAGCTAGACGAGTATAACAGAATGATTCATGGCCTTAGATATGTTTCCTGTTGTTCGAAGTACAAGACATGCAACTATCCACGGGATGATTCCTTTAAAGAGATATGGCCACATTCTAAAGGACAAGTAAATAGCAACAAGTGTTTTCCTTAGTGGTTAAAAGAGTAACACGGAATCATTTGTAGCCTTAGATATGTTTTCATGCTCTTTGTAGTACAATACACGTAACTAACTATCCACGAAATGATTTGTTAAAGAGATACCGGCCTATTCTTTCTTTAAAGGACAAGCAAATAGCCAAGGCTATTTTTCTAATGGCTAGAAGAGCACAATAGAACAATTCATGGCCTTATATATGTTCTTGTGCCATTTGAAGTACAAGACTTGTAACTATCTACAGAATGAATCTTTTAAAGAGATATGACCCCTTCTTTCTTTTAAAAAGATACGGACCTGTTCTTTTTTTAAAGGATAAGTAAATAGCTTTGGTTATTTTTCTAATGGCTAGAAAGGACTACGGAATGATTTTTGACAATAGATGTGCTTTCGGCACTATTCAAAGTGCAAGACGCATAACTATCCATAGAATGATTATTTTAAAGAGCTATGAACCCGTTAGGACAAGTAAATATCTCCAACTATTTTTCTAATGGCTAGAAGAGTACAGCTAGAATGATTCATTGCCTTCAATATGTTTTCCTACTATTCAACGTACATGACACATAACTATCCACACTATAAGAGGTGGGACATATAGAAGCGACCTTTATAGAGGCGACGTCAAAGTCGTTGCTATAGAGCCCATATATTGGGGCGACGTTTGCTACTGCAATGACAAAAAGTCATTGCAATAAAATAATAAGTCGTCCCTAGAGGCCATAATCTATAGACACTAATTTATGCCGTTGCAATAATCTAATTCGTCGATCTTATAGGTATAAGCCTATAGGCACGACTAGAAGGACGCGGCAATAATCTAATTCTTTTTTCGATTTTTTTTTAAAAAATAAATGGACCCCAAACCAATAAAACTTACCCTATGGGGTGATGCTATTAGTAGGCTGTCCTTTAGGTTTTGGTTCAGGTTATTTGACTTTTTCCTGGAAAAAAGACAATCATGCCCTTCACCTGGTTTTTCATGTTCTTTCGTGGCTCTGATACCACTTTGGGGTTGCCTTTTAAAACTCAAAGGCAGAATAAGGAAAAGAGACAACCTTATGAAATTACTCATGATCAAATCTCAGCCTATACTGCTAATAATGATATTTCTTATCATCATATGCGCTAATCACATAATTTAATTCTTCAGTAAGCTGGGTAATTCTTTGACTTACTATTGTTTTAGCAACACAATCATAAAGATTTTGTCCTGTTTTCCATAGTTTCCTAAGGACTTGGTCAGTTTCTTCAATCTTTTGATCAAGTTGGTGGAGATCCATATGATAATATGGGTTAAATAAAGTAGAGTCACAATGGTCTGCTCTAGGAGTCTACCTGGATTAGGTTGATTGATTAGGTTTTGGAGTCTAACTGGATCATCAGAAAATAATTCATTTATCAAGTCTGAAAGACTATATGGGTTATTATTAAGCAAGTTATCTACCATAGTTAGTTGCTCAATCAAACTTCTTTAGTTAATTGCTGAGTAGATCTGAGATATAACTTTGTAGTTTGATAGTTGCTACTACCAGTTATTGAAAGCAAACTGAAATTTACTTTGTTCAAATGCATAACATCTAGCATGATTAACAAGTATCAAAGTACTTTAATGTTTTTCTCAAAATATTTGTGGACGTCTCCCTTGTTGGGTTTACTGTGCTTCCTGTTGATGCTTCCTTAGATTCCTTGGTTGGGCCTCCCAACTTCATCTTGATGTCCACTGGCAATCAGTTCCTTCACATGACCTTCTATGTAGTGATAACTTTTGTAGATGTTATCTTCATTCTAGAAAGGGATAGTGCTAGTTATTGACAAGAAAATTGTCTTATCACTGGTCTTGATAACCTTGGTTTTCCACTTAAGGACATATTTGTATTTATTTGGCATCTTGGCTGAGATATACAAACTTGACTAAACGATCTTAAATGATTCAGCAACAAGTTCTGGCACTGCTCCTTGGAAAAATATAAATTTTCCATATTCTTCACTAGTTCCTGTAAAGGGATACTTGGCTGTAGCATCTCCAATGGCTCTAGCTTCTGCTTTGAGACTAACAAAATTAGAGAATGAAGCTTTTATAAGTGAACTTTCTTTTTCAATGATTTCTTCTTTTTCGGGCTTGAGATTGACCAGCCTACTGGGTAGAGATGTAGGGGCTTTGAGAACATCTTCGTAGCTCCTTCTTAACCTCAGCTATGCTTCGATCATTCCTTGAACCTTAGGTGATTTGATGGCTTGTGTTCCAGTTGCTTCTCTGGGTCTAATCCTATTGGAAAAAGTGGGAACAGTAATGGATCAGTAATGTGTTGAACTGGCTTTGGGCCCTCTTCAAATGTTTTGAAGGACTTATGTTTGAATGGAAGTCCTTTAACTTTGGGCTCTACTGTTTTCCATTCTTTGTAGTATCCACGATCTGGTCCATTAAAGATTACACAGACCTTCTTGTATCATGTAGATAGATCAAAAGATACTAATGGGTTAGGTTTTAGGTTAGATGATGAGTCCAATGTATATGTGTGACCAGTTTTGATAGGCTATTGTGGCCTAAATGCTTGTTCATGAGCCTTTTGCTCTTGGGCTTTAGGCTCATTTTGAAGGATAATACCCTTCTTAGTATCAAGCTTTTGTGGGTTTTCCATAGCTTAGCATCTCTTTCCCATTTGCTGGGTTTGAGATAATTTGTTGCTCAGTATTTTTATCTGTTATGCTGCTGCAGAGCTTTCAGTTGATGTTGAGGATTTTGATTCCTACTCCCTTGAAATTAAGAGAGCTTTTTGCTACTTGTAAAAATCAAGCTTTGTAGTCAGGAATGATAATTCCATCGTTTTTTCTTGGATTTGAAATTCCAAGTCCTAGATTTTAGTATCTAATTCTTCCATGAGCAGAAGTTTTACCTTTAAGAAATAACAGATGATTCTCTGGTTAAAGATAAATAATTCTTTTCTCCTTCAATAGTTTCAATATCAAAGGTGTAATGACTAAACCACATTTGCCATCTGACAAGGCGTCCTTGTTTGTAATCTGTAAAGGTGTTAGTTTTCATAAACGATTTACAAGTAGAACTATCAGTTCTAACAAGAAATTTATTGCTAATCACATAAATACAAAATTTATAGATAGCATTTTTAACTGCTAAAATTTACTTTTCATTTATGTGGTAGTTCTTTTGAGCTCCTTGGAAGGTTCCTAAAGCATAAGAACATAAATATTCTTCATCCTTATGAGCTAGTTTAGCTTTAAGGACTGCTCCCCAAAAGTCTCTTGAAGCATCTGTTTCATTTATCATCTTGTCACTTGGTGTTTGATGATAAAGAGGTGATAAGTTTACCAAATTCTTTTTCAGTTTTTGAACATATACTGTATCAGCATGTGTCCAATTCCAAGGCACATTCTTCTTAATTTTTTCTAAGCAGTGCTCCTTTTTCTACTAATTTGCTAATGAAATCTTGAGCATAAGGTAAACATCCAAGAAATCGTTGTAGTTGTTTGACATCTTGAATTTCATCAGGAAATTCAGTAATGTGTTTAAGTATGTAAGGTTGAAGTTCCTTATATCCATAAGCAACATTTAACCCTAAATACTTAATCTTTGTTTTGAATAGTTCTACTTTCTTTTTAGAAATGACTATTCCTGCTTCAGTTTGTAATACCTGCAACACATGCCTTTCATGGTCATTTTCATTATCTAAAAATACTAGAATATCGTCTATGTAAACACAACAATATTCTCACAATTCTCTGTCCTATCTAAGAGTTTTCAATTTCCCATGGAATCCCGAGGGTTTTCCTCACAACACTGGTAGCCTTTGCTTTTCCTTGCTTGGTAACTGATCTTTGTGATCCCTTTTATTACTTAGCTTCTCAAAAAAGGGCGAAGTCCTCCTTCACTAATTGCGCAGTTTAAAAAGAATAAGTAGGGGCTACTTCCTTCCTTAGGTGCACACTCTCCAACCAATAGGGGTGAGTGCCTTATGAAACCACCGCAATCCGTTGGGTTTTCTTCCCATTTCGATAGAGTTTTATTTTCTCTTCGTGGTCGTTGGGATATAGATCCTTAGTCTCACAGGATAGGCTCACAGGGAGGAGTTGTGTTCTTTCCTTCAAACATTGTGGTTTAAGCCTGATAATGGAACAACATGCTTAGCCACTATGAATGAATATTAGTCAATAGAGTAAGTATTTCTTTAAGTTGTGCCCTTAACATGAAGCTAGGGCGCTCGCCCATTGCTTGTTGGATTCACTTACCGAATTTGAGTGGCTCTATGTCACAGCCATATAACTTGTCACAACTCAACACTCCTTCAATCGGAACTTCTCCTTACACCGGAGAGAGAGAGAAGGGGCTTTAGCCCACCCACATGGAGGTGTATATACCATTAGCAACTAGAATAGGAATGGCGGGCCAAACAACTTCATGAGCTCTGACTTTCTTCTATTGGTGATAGTGATGGTGCGGGTCGGGGATGGATACTAGTACTGGGACTGATTCCGATGTGAGGAATGCTCCTACCCGCGCTGCCTACTTATCCATACCAATAGTACCTCTATCTCTTATAGCACCGGAGAATCTTCTATTGTAAATGGATGTGGATGCGCGCGCGTGCGCCCATACCTATAGGGATACTGGCTATGTGATCGGAGGGGTGCTACCCCGCCTATGTTACTTATTCCATTGCTGGATCCACCATCCGGGCGATGGTTCCACTACTGGATAAACAACTCAACAAGTGGCTCTTAATTAGCTATGCCTAGCATCAACTGAATATGGATCTTTGATAAAGGGCTATGGGCCTTGACCCTCCTACAGGAAGATGAAGTACATAGTCCTCGCCACCCACCAAGTTACCAAGCTCTCCTCCTCTTTGTGCAAGGCCCCTTAGGGCCTTTGACTTGCGATTGAATGAGTTGGTTTGCTAATTTGATTAATTAATTAATTAAAAGTAGTAAATCAATCCTTTCGGAAGTCAGGTTCATGTTGACGTGCCTTTGGACTTCCACCAAAAACAACCTTCCTCGATAAGCCTGGTTGGCATTCCTTCTACTTGTCTTCTTGCTCCAGCTACAATTTTTTTAGTATATAGGGGATAGTTCCAAACGGACTGACTAAGCCATTGAAAGAAATCAACCGCGAGTATTGGATTCAATGTGAAAGGACAATGTTCATTTCCTTCAATTCATAGGCCCGAATATTTTACCAAAAAGTAGCCTGAAGTGACTGACCATATAGTCTAATTTTTCCCTTTTCTAGAGACGAGAGCAGTAGCAAGCATGGACCTAGCTCACAGAAGCAGGGGACTAGTTGCCATAGGAAAGAGGGAACATGGTGTTGTGCTTCTTAAGACATTGTGTCTAGGATGATTCCTTGCCTAGTCAAGCTTATTACTAGCAGGCGAGACCGATCGATTGAAGTTACAGTTCATAGCTGATCCCAAAGCAAAGTAAGTTGGAGCTTTGAGGTCAGCCACTAGGTCATAAGCTCATATGCGATTCCCTCACTCGCTAGCATCCAAACCAAAAGGGTTTCAATTCCCTTTTCTTCCAGTTAGTAACTAACTGACTCTCGTACTCAGTACGCTCTCCTCTCGCGCTACCTAACCACCTTACCTATTAGCGGACAATCTTTCTACCTAAACGTTTGGTCAAGTTGATCTTGGGAAAGGCCTAGCCTCCCTTCGGTCCTTCTTGTAGGTTAGGTTGTTACAGGAAAGGGCTTCGGTTGAGTTCTGTTTTGACGGCTTTTGTTTGGAGGAGTAGAATAGCTTCTGCTAGTCAAGTTGATGGGAAAGAATCCAACCCCGTCCCTACTCCTCACCTTCTGTCCCTCAGTCTTATTATGTTCAACTAAACCACCGCGTCTCTACTTGAACTAGAAAGCATGGATTGACGTTCCCTCGTTCAAATTTAGGCTCGACTATAACTGCAGTCTACCCGAAGGATTTAACTCGTGCTTTGAGCATTTCACTCAGACAATAAGATATATTTTTTCTAATCGGATAGCAATGTTTCAGGGAGAGGAAAAGAGTACCAGCCGACTGACTTATGTTCCAATTGTCTTTTGAAGGGCCTTTCCACAGTGGCAAGTGTACAAATTCCAATGCCCTGGTCATTCGCCTATAAAAGTAATTAAAACTATTATAGCACTAAATAATGGGCATATCATGAGAGAAAGAGTACCAGCTCCGGCAGTTCCAGCTTCTACTCTTCCTCTTGTTGCTCCCTGCTTGCGCAAACCTCTTGCTCGTATTAATGATCAAAATCCAAGTAGGATATGATTATTAGTATTCATAGGCAAGCCCGTCGCCACAAGAAAGCCCTTCCCCATCGAGTCGAGTAGCCTCGAAGCCTCGAATAGCTCTATTCTCCCTCTTTCCTTTCGCATACTCCTATGTCCTTTGTCCTTCTCCTCCTAGCAACAGCAGAAGCTGGAGAGTCGGTAATGCAATTGGGATAGTAGGCAGACAGTGTTTCGGGTTAGTACTCTCTCTTTCTGTCGGTGAACAAGTATCATTCGTTTGGCCGGCCCTAAATCAGCATTGAAATTCTTTTTTTCCATGTTTGCTTTTGATGAGTGGTTCTCAGGGAGTCCAATTTAATTTCATCGAACCTTTACTTACTCTCCATTATTTTGTTAAAAAAAAAAATCAACGGTAATAGCTCACAGGAATAGATCAATTGCAATGATCGAGCATCTGAAGGAATCAAGAATGTAATACCAAAAACCTAGAGGGGCTGGCTTTACATTCATAGCTTTCTCAGTGAGTTCAATTTAATTTCATCGAACCTTTACTTGCTCTCCATTATTTTGTGAAAAAATAAATGGTAATAGTGCACAGGAAGAGATCAATTGCAATGATCGAGCATCCGAAGGAATCAAGAATGTAATACCAAAAACCTAGAGGGGCTGGCTTTACATTCATAACTTTGTTAGCGTCATCCTCATAGAGGCTAAGTCTTTAGAGACTTCTCTTACCCCAGCCATAAATTGATCAGGAGAATAAGGTAAAGGTATTCCGGGTGAGCCGTTAGCATAGTTCCTTGAACACTCACACTGAGATTATTACATAGCTAATTGAACAGAAAGATGATAGATTTTGATTTTTGCATTTTCGGGTTCATGAGCTTCATTCTAGAGCTTTTAGCCGAGTGGTAAGAAGCAAATTCGAAGGGTTTGTGGAAACTAACTGAACTGAAAGGCGAACTCAACGACCGCCGGTTGATTAGATAATTTCATTAATTGTTGCATGAAATTCGATTTACTTTTAGAAATCAAAAAATAAGGAAGTGACTAGTTTTATAGCAGATCCTGCTCTATGAAAGCGGCATGACAAAAGTCAATTCAAGACCACTCTGGCTGGAAGCACTCAATCTGATACCATCAGTTGGAAACACTAAAAGGGTTTATCGTATATAAATAAGGCAATCAACTTTTTACAGAAGAGAGGAATAAAAAAGAAATAGCTTTTCTGTTTCCTTCTTTTCTTTCTTTCTAATAGTGTGGAAAACCTTATTGTGAGGCATTTCCCTTAACATTTAGAGTGCAAAATTGCTCAATTACTTATAGAATGAACAAATTCCATTCCTACAATATCAAATTTCATAAATGACCATAGCAATGTATAAATATATATATAACAAACAAGCCCAATAAATTTCATATAACTACCAAATAAAACACAGTACACATCTTTACCAATATTAACAAAAACCCAACAAATTTCATAGTCCTACCAAATAAACCACAATACACATCTTTACCAATATTAACAAAAACCCTAAAAATCATAATTTCTAAATCCAAAATTAAATATCTCTCACACAATAAAACCAAGAAATAGATAAAAATTACCTTATACTATCAAGATGTTGAGAAACCGCCGCCGCCGCCCACCGATACCATCCGCTGCACACGTAAAGAAATAAGTGGGTTAGCTGAGAAATCATGAACAATGTACTCAAGAAGATGATAATGCTATGAAATTACCAAAATATCGGCCCTTAAAGCCTCCGCCAGCCACCGCGTCTTTCACCGCCACCATTGAGGGTCAAAATGTGATTGAAGGCCGAAATCGATTCTGCCGTTAGTCTTCAAATGCGTTTTATGGAGTGAAATATGGTTGACGTTCGAATTTTAGGCTGAAGGATGAATGTTAGGGGTGAGCGCACTGATGTGAGATACCCATCGCGAAGTCTAGATTTTTACTTTAAGAACAGAAGAAAAGACGTCGGCCCCTTAAAGGGACCGACGCCTATTTGTTAATACATGTTAGTTCCCAGAGGGACCGACATGTATGATATATTAATGGGTGTCAGTTGCTATCTGGGAACAGGTGTGTATGATATATTAATGGGCATCGGTTGCTAACTAACAACCAACGCCGATTGTGTATACATAGAAAAGGCATCGGTTCTTTGTAAAGAACCAACACCTATAGCTTGATCTTTATTTTTAAAATTACCACCTCGTATAGTTTACGTGTAGTTTGTCCAAGAAACTGACACGTAATCCTTATTTTTTTCCCTTTTCTATAGCAGTGGATATGCTTTCGTACTATTTGGAGTATAAGATGCTTAACTACCTTCTCAGCTGTTAGAAGAGTACAACGCAATCATCCACGGCCTTAGATATATTTTCATGCTATTTGAGGTACAAGATGTCTAAGTATCCACAGAATGATTCCTTCTAAAGAGATATGATGTCGTTCTTTCTTTAAACAACAAGTACAAGACATGTAACTAATGGCTCAAAAAGTAGAAAAGACTGATTCGCGGCCTTATATATGTTTTCCTGTTATTCAAAGTACAAGACATGTAACTATCTATGAATTGATTCTTTTAAAAAGATATGACCCCATTCTATCTTTAGATGACAAGGAAATAACCTTGGGTACTTTTCTTATGGGTAGACGAGTGTAAAAAAATGATTCGCGGCCTAAGATATGTTTTCATGCTATTCGGAGTACATGATCCTTAACAATCCTTAAAATGATTCGTTTAATGAGATATGGCCAAGTTCTTTCTTTAATGCACAAGTAGATAACTCTGGGTATTTTTCTAATGGGGTGAAGAAAGAGTATAACGGAATGATTCGTGTCCTTAGACATGCTTTCATGCTATTTGAAGTACAAGACATGTAATTATCCACAGAATGATTTTTTATGGAGATATGACCCTGTTCTTTCTTTAAAGGACAAATAAATAGCCCCATGTCTTTTACTAATGGCTAGAAGAGTACAACAAAATGATTCACTGCCTTAGATCTAATTTCCTACGATTCAAAGCACAAGACATGTAATCATTCTTTTGAAGAGATATGGTCCCATTCTATCTTTAAAGGATTCCGATCTAATAGCCTTGGGTATTTTTCTAATGGCTAGAGGAGTACCAAAGAATGATTCACAGCCTAAAATATGTTTTCGTGCTACACGGAGTTCGAGATGCTTAACTATCTATAGAATAATTCGTTTAAACAAACATGGCCACGTTCTTTCTTTAAAGCACAAGTAAATAGCCCCAAGTATTTTTCTAATGGCTTGAAGAGGACAAGGAAATAATTTGCAGCCTTAGATATGTTTTCATATCTAAGGAAGCAATGCAGCCAAGGTAGGCTGCATGGAAAAGGAGCAGAAAATTGGCCAAGACTGGAGAAGCTATGCGGCTGCATGGATCCCTCATGCGGCCGGATGGTCAATTTTGCCCGAATTTTTTATCTTTCCTTGTTTAACAAGAATTCTTTTTTATCACAGTTTTTGGGCATGAATTTTCCTCTTTCTTTTAAAGTTTTGAACCTTATATATGTAGGTTATATATCTTAGTATTAGACACACAATTATTTACTTCATAGAAAAGACAAGTTCGGAGGAAGATTTTGAAGAGATTTTTCCGACGTGAGCATGGCATACAAGGCTAATCTCTCTTCTTCCAGTTTAAGAAGATGTTGATGCTACACCTCTTGTTCTTTAATTAATCAATTTTAGTAATGTTGATTCTTACTCTTTTGTCGAATTGCTCGTGTTATTCTATTTATGCTTATGAATTTTCTATGAGTAGTGAGTGTTTGAACTAGTTTAGACCTACTGCTTTGAGTAATCGATTAGCTAGACTTAGGCTTTCAATCTGTAATTGTTGTTTCTCTTAATTCATGAGTAGCAACTAGTGATTTTTAATCGTTAGGAATAAGTCAACCTAAAGTTAAATAAACTGAGATTGTGAATTTATTGCTTAGATTAACTTATTTTCCTAGTTCTTTATATGATCGTAGTTCTAAATATGAGCTTATTTTAGGTTGTTCAAACGGTTAGGTCTAATTAAAGAGCTTGTTTTAATTCGATAACTTAAGAGAAAATCCAAGTAATAGAGCTTATTGTTATCTAGACTTAATGATTTTACAAGAAAGTGGGAGTGACGTTGCAATCGATTACTCTTTTTATATGTAGGGCACAACTGAACTGAGAACTGTAATTAATATTCATGTTACTTTCTTCCTACTTGTGAAGCTATGTTATTTTCCTTTATTTTTTTTATTTTTATTAATTTTTGTTTAATCATTTAAAAAACCCCCTTCTTGCTAGTTGACAAAAAATACTTATATATAGGCAGTGTTCTCTATGGGTTTGACCCTTACTCTCCACTTCTACAAATTCTTTTAAATTTAGTGGAGTAAGGATTTAATATTTTGGTGCATTCGACAAGCGACCAACAAGCAACCGACAATCTGGGGCTACTAAAGAATGACTTCATCAAGCATCAAATGTTGCTGAACAGGCATACACGTTAAGGCATTTATTGAAGGGAAAGCTCCTTATAAAAAAATCTATGTGAAGGAAATTAAAAATGTAGTCATACACTTTTAGAAGAAGATCTTAAATTCAGATCAAGCCTGTCTACAGTTCCAATGACATATATGTCACATCCTAATTATTTTTCAGAAACATATCTTAGACATCGATATTTCTTTGAAGCCATCCTTTCAACTACTGAATCAGTGGAATTCCATCGTGAAGGAATTAAAAAAACAAAGTAAAGATTAGATTCCCTTTAGAAAAGCCTTCATCAATAAGGTATTGAAAATTAAATATTGGGGATTAAAACATCATACGTTCAGGGTTCTCGAAGTAGGAAGGAAAAAGATTAACAGAAGAAATCTCAGGAAAGTTAAAATCTACATCCAGTAGTTGGGATTACATAGATGCATGGTTAAGAGCCTTTTATTATCAAAACAAAGCAAGGAAGCATACTTGGTTCTTTAGGACCTACGAAGGAATTGATCTGACAACTTTACCAAATTGGTTCAAAGAATGGGTCTCCTTTTTTGGACCAACTTAAAAAATGTTTAACTCCACATTTAAAATTTTATTTGAACATTTCAAAATCATGTATCTAGGTTTAAAGACCAAAAGAAATTCAGATCACGAAGGCGAGGATGAAATTGCTATGTGATATTTTTGCTTTGAATTTAAGCTTCCATGGATTGAAGATGGACTTTTCATATTCATGAGAATCCTCAAGCTTTTCTCGTTCTTTGTAGGTCTTACCATTATAGATGGTGGAACAATTTCCAGCCTAACAAAGAAATTAAAAATTGTTGTATCTAGAAAAACCTCTATAAGGGGATTAAGAAAATTCTAGATTCGAAGAAAAGGAAAATTTTGTTGAAGATCAGATCACTGCAACTTGGAATAAACTTATTAAGGATAATCCTACCATTACACCTAAAGAGTTGAAAGAAAAAATTCTTAAAGTATTGAAAGAAATTGCGGGTGAATCAAAAGAAGAAGACAAGTCCATGACCACATGTTCGAAGGGTAAAAAACCCACTTCATCAAGAGAAGTGAACGACTCAAACGACAAGGACTATGCACCCTCAAATGAAGACATGGAAGAGCATCTAGGAACGACCTACCTCTGCCTTCGATTATTGAATAGTAGAGCAAAAACCAAACAAGAATGAAAAAGGGAAAGGAATCATAAGATAAGATGTCAGGTCTTGTCTCTAGAGAATCATATCTCCTGAGAATCTTATCAGCTCGTAAGAGAGCAATTAGCTTTCTTTACTTTTCAGAAAATTGTTGTTTGATTTTACATTTCTTTGGTGGAATTAATATTGTTTGAAGTCCTTTGCTGTGTAACTCTCTATAAAAGGAGAGATTGTGTACTTTTGAGATCCTTGTAAACTCTTATCTAGAAAAGCATAATGTAATGATGCATGGCTTCAGATATGTTTTCCTATTATTCTAAGTATAACACATGTAACTATCTACGGAATGATTCTTTTATGGCCTCGTTCTATCTTTAAAGGAAAAGGAAATAACCTTGGGTATCTTTCTAATGGCTAGAAGAGTACAAAGAATGATTCATGGCCTAAGGTATGATTTCATGCTATTCGGAGTATAAGATGCTTAACTATCTATAGAATGATTCATTTAAAGAGATATGGCTTCACTATTTCTTTAAAGAACAAGTAAATAGCCCCATTTCTAATGGCTGAAAGAGTACAACAAAATGATTCACAGCCTTAGATATGCTTTCATGCTACACTAAGTACACGTTTTGTACTTAGTGTACACGACCTAAGATATGTTTTCATGCTATTTAGAGTACAGGCACTTCACTATACCCAGAATGATTCGTTTAAAGCGATATATCCCTGTTCAATCTTTAAAGCAGTAGTAAATAGTGCTTAGGGTTTTCTTAGTCGTTAGAAGAGTACAACGGAATCATTTGTGACCTAAATATGTTTTGTGCTATTTGAAATACAAGTCGTGTAACTATCTACGGATTGATTCTTTCAAAGGGATATCGTCCTTTCTTTGAAGGACAAGTAGATAGCCCCAAGTATTTTACTAATGGCTAGAAGAGTACCAAAAATATGATTCATGGCCTTAGATATGTTTTCTCACTATTCACAGTAACTATCCATAGGCTGATTCTTTTAAAGAGATATGGCCCTGTTATATCTTTAAAGGGAATGAAATAGCCAAGGATAATTTTCTTATGGCTAGAAGAGTGCAAAGGAATGATTCGCAGCCTAATATATGCTTTCGTGTTATTTGTAGTACAAGACGCTTAACTACCCATAGAATGATACGTTTAAATAGATATTGGCCTCATTCTTTCTCTAATGCACAACTAAATAGCCCTAGATATTTTTCTAATGATTTGATGAGTAGAAAGGGATAATTCAAGGCCTTAGATAAGTTTTCTTGCCATTTGAAGTACAAAGATGTGTAACTATCCACGAAATTATTCTGTTGTACTCTTGAACATGAAGCCTATTCTGTAAAAAAGGTGACATTTGAACCTAATCGACGTGAAACCATTAGGAAAGAGGCTCAAAATTTGCTAAAGGCTAGTGTTATATGCGAAGTAATATACCCTACCTAGTTGGCAAATGTGGTATTGATTCACAAGGCTAGTGGAGAACCATGCATGTGTGGATTTCACTGATCTCAACAGATCTTGCCCAAAGGACTGCTTCCCAGTGCCTCGTATCGACGAACTGGTGGATACCATTTCAGGAATAGAGCAACTAGTTTCTTGGATGCCTCTTCGCAATGGCTACTGCTGACAAAAAGAAAACTGTGTTCATAACCGATGAAGGGACCCTCTGCTATAAGGCCATGCCTTTCAGTCTAAAGAACGCGGGGGCCACGTATCAATGGATGATTAATGCAATTTTTTGTGAGGTTATCAGAACGAAGATAGAGGCATACGTCGACGATATGGTGGTACACATTAAAAACAAGATGTCACATCTAAGTGATCTTGAGCATATCCTTGGCTTCATGATTTCACAGCGAGGTATTGAAGCTAATCCAAACAAAATCAAAGTGATCATAGACATGAAGAGTCTGTCTTTGGAAAGAGAAGTTCAGCGGTTGACTAGTCGAGTGGCAGCACTGAACCAATTCATTCTCTTTGAAAAGAGAAGTTCAACAGTTGACTAGTCGAGTGGCAGCACTAAACCGGTTCATTGTCTTTGAAAAGAGAAGTTCAACAGTTGACTAGTCGAGTGGCAGCACTGAACCGGTTCATGTCTAAAGTTGTAGATAGATGTTACCCATTCTTCATAGCTATTATCTCTAAGAATGGATTCTCGTGGACAGAGTAATGTCATGTTTCATTGGATGAGCTCAAAGCTATACTACAATCCCTGCCAGTGTTGGTTCGTCCTCTCCTCAGTGATGTCTTTAGACTTTATCTCTCAATGTCTGTTCATGTGACTAGTGCATTGCTCCTCAAAGAGGAGGGTATGATTGAGCAACCTATATATTATGTCAGCCACATGATAAAAGGTGAAGAGATGCGATACAACTTAGCAGAGCAGTTAATTTTGGCGAGGTTCGTTGCAGCTCGAAAGCTAAGGCCTTACTTCTAGGCTCACCTTGTCATGATTTTAAATGATTAGACTCCGAAACACATCCTCCATTGGTCAGATATGTCAGAAATAACGACCAAATGGACTATCAAACTTGGTGAGTATGACATAGCATTGAAGCCTCAAACGTCTATAAAAGTTTAGGTCTTGGCATATTACATCACCAAATTATCCCAACGAAATGACTCCTCGAAAGAAAAGCCCTAGGTTATGAATGTTGACGGGGCCTCAAACTCAGAAAGGTACAATACTTCCCCTAATAATGAAGAGTGGAGAGGAGTTTGAATTCGTATTACGGTTTCAATTTCCGGTGACTAATAATGAAGCGGAATATGAGGCCTCATGGATGCAGATGGCTTAGAGCATGGAGGTACCACCATCCAGATCCACACTGACTCTCAGTTGGTTCATGGCCACATGAATGGTGAGTTTGACGTAAAGGACGAAACCCTCTCCTCATACTATATGAAGGCCAAGGACTTACAGCGAAAGTTTAATTTATTGCTGGTGTAAAAAATACCTTGCGAAGACAATTTTAAGGCAGACCGTTTAGCAAAGCTCGCCTACCTCAATGATGAGGTTCTTCCCTCAACTTGTTGCCTACAGTCTGTTTCGAAGCCTAACGTTAGCGTTCTCAACATCTACATGATAACATCATATGTATTTGCTACATGGATGACGCCTTTGGTAGACTATCTACTACAGAATATCTTGCCTAGTTCCCCAGTTGATGCTCATAAACTACGGATCTAGTCGGCTAATTATACCCCGGTCAACGGGGTTTGTATAAAAAATCGGCCACAGGAACTTTGCTCTAATACGTCACGCCTGAGGAGGGAATCTCTCTTTAATGAGAGAGGTCCACGCTGGATCTTGTGGTCACCACCTAGGGGCTACCATGTTGGCCATTAAGACTAGGGCTGTACAAATGGGTTTCGATCCCGGGTTTTTGAAGGACCAAGACCGGACCAAACATATTCGGTTCAGTCCCGGTCCCAAAAATGGCAAGCCCAAACAGTTTCGGTCCCGGTTCGGGCTTGGGTAATGAATTCAGTTTTTTTCGAGCTTTTCTAGGCTTGTGAAAAGATTTTTCTACAAACTTGGTAGCGTAAAAACACATATAAACCAAGTTTAGAACAAACAAATAGAAGGGCTTTGCGTGCAACAAAAGTATTAACATGCCTCTATAAGGTAGAAGTACTAGACTTACTTGTATTTCTCGTTTTTTTATTTTAACAAATCTAAACTTATTAAATATTTGAAATATGTATCCTAAATTGGAAAATAAATGTAAAAATCATAAATATTATATCTACTTTATAATTTTACCAATTTTATGATACAATTTTGATATTTTTAAAAGGTAAAAAATGGATAATTCCTGCTTTATTATACATTTATGGGGATTAAATATTACAAAAATGATGTAATTGTCAAAATAAATAACATTTACCACTTAAAATAAAAGCAAGAGAATCTATTTCACACTTTTTACCAATAAGAAAACTACTTAAATAAATGAGAAGATGTATAAGCACAAATTCTCCACGTGTATATACATAAATATATATTTTTTATATAATAATAGCATATAACTTAAATAGAGTCAATAAACATATTATAAATCTGAACAATTTTCTTTAACAAAATCCTTACAATGTTATAAATTCTAATAACATTATATATTAACACAATTATTCTTGACTATTGCTAAAAAAAAAATATAACAATAATGATTTTTAAAGAAGTTTATTGGCCAAAAAATTCCAACTTGAAAAAGAAATTTAGTGGTATTGCTACTTTTTGATTGTCCCACATTGAAAGTTTTGTAAAAAGACAATACGATTGGAGCTTATAAATAAGATGGGCCTTTGTGCAAGTGACTATGTAAAGGAAATTTTGTGGACTTTAAGGCAAATTAATAATTGTCTTCGTCTTTTATGTTTAGCTTTAAGTTTAAATGATGATTGTCCCACATTGAAAGTTTTGTAAAAAGACAATATGATTGGAGCTTATAAATAAGATGAGCCTTTGTACAAGTGACTATGTAAAGGAAATTTTGTGGACTTTGAGGCAAATTAATAATTGTCTTGGTCTTTTATGTTTAGCTTTAAGTTTAAATGATTGTCCCACATTGAAAGTTTTATAAAAATGTAACATGATTGGGGCTTATAAATAAGATGGGCCTTTGTGCAAGTGACTATGTAAAGGAAATGATTTTGATTTTTGCCTCTTGGGTATTATGAAAAGTGAAAACTGGGTTTCAATTAAAAAAAAAAAGTTTAACCGGTCTTTGACCGGGTTTGCGGGTTTTCAAAAGTAAACCTGGGACTGAACTGGACCGGTTTAGGGTCGGGACCGGACAGGACCTGTTATTTTGGCCCAAAACCCAGACCGAGACCGGCCCGTTCGGTCCGGTTTCAGGATGGTTCAACCATTCCCCCTTTTTTTGCACACCCCTACTTAAGACATTGCATCAAGGGTATTTCTGGCTGAGTATGTGTGCCGATGCCAAACAGATCGTAGGTTCTTGTGATGCGTGCTAGGGACATCTGAGGATGATCCACATTCTTCCCGAGAATCAACATGCTATAATGGGTGCGCTCCTTTTTATCAATGGAGAATCAATATCTTGGGACCTTTTTTCCTTTCTCCGTGGGGCAGAAGAGATTTATGGTGGTCAGTGTAGACTATTTTTCCAAGTGGGTCAAGGCAGAGGCCAAGGTAGTAGTCGTTATCTCTACAAAGAAGATACAAACCTTTGTATGGAAATTCATTATATGTCACTTTGGAATTCCCCGTGTCCTCGTAACCAGAATGGGCGGCAATTTGACAATCGTAGCTTCCGAAGCTTCTGCGAAAGTTATGGAATTCGTCTACACCTTACCTCCGTAGTACATTCTCAATCAAATGGCCAGGCAGAAGTAACCAATAGAACAATCCTCTGGGACCTAAAGACTCGTATAAAGCACCAAAAAGTCGATTGGGCTTCGGAACTGCCCAATGTGTTGGGGCTTACAAAACCAACCCTCGAGAAACGACCGGTCAAACACCTTTTAAGCTATGTTTCGGTAATGAGGTGGTCACACCATCGGAGGTGCTATGGTCTACATCCAAGATGATGGTTGATGGCCCTGGCAAGGAGGTCCGTGCTCTTGAGTTGGACACAATTGGCAAGGCGAGGGATCAAGCTGAACGACGTATGTTTTCTTCAAGCCCAAATCGTCGAGGATACACATCCGAAAGGTGCGCCCCCCGTACCTTCGAAAAAGGGGACATAGTGCTATGCAGTTCAAGGGCAGCTGGTCATCACCTAGGCAAGTTAGGTGCTAATTGGGAAGGCCTGTTTCACATCCACAAGGTGGGCTGTAGTGAATCGTACTACTTGCAAGATATGGGAGGAGTACCCCTCTTGAGGCCATGGAATACGGCTTATTTGAAGTTGTATTTGCCTTAACTCTCTTCTTTTCCACCTAATGTATATCCTAACTCATATGATGTAAATATTGTCATTTGAAAAGAAAATCAATCGAAGGCAGGCATATGATGAGAGTGCTAAGGATCGATCAGCATGCTGGGACGTCCTGGAGCAGTTACTAACTAATGCTCACGATCACTTATTTTCGATCACTCCGGTTTGGATATTGACTTGCACTTTTTGATTGTTTGTTATAATCATTTACCCTCAAACATACTCATTTATAAGCGCTAGCAGTCGGCCACAAGCCAACTTAACAATGACCCTCGAACGCACTCGTAAGTGCTAACAGTCGATCACGAGTCGACTTAACAGTGACTCGACTGCTAACTCACACATCGCCACAGCTCCTCTCTGCGTCGTATTAACGATGTGCTTGGCCAACCAAACCTCGTCAAACACTTAAGTTGCATTCCATAGACTGAAATGAACTTGAGTGTCAAACATTTGTCACGGTCACTTACCCAGATCCCGTAATGGCCTATTGAAGAAGTGAGCCATCACGACGAGCAAAAGACCTAGAGAAAAGACTTAGTCTGTCTAAGCATTTTTTTGAGCTTGCGACGAGTTTCTAAAGAACTCAATTGTGTGAAGAAGAACAAAAGACTTAGTCTATCTAAGCATCCCTCCTGGTAACGAGTTCCTAAAAAACTCGGTTGCTCGAAGCACCTGCCTAGATGAACATATAGGGTGGAGTAATCACATTGACACAAAGTATATATAAGACAAAAATCTAAAGAGGAAAGCAAACTCGACACATTGTTAAAGGCAAGAAAAGGTAAAAAAGGTGTTTGATGTGGCCATTTAAGGCACCAAAATAATATTGTAAAAGAATTCAAAACTAAGAAATGTATTTCCCGCAAGGGGATAGAGGCCTCATTGGGCTACGAGGGCACGTAGGCATGCAAGAAGTTACTGGTTCAACTCGGGCTGATTATCATTCGTTTTTTCCTCCTTATCATCTTGTTCATCGTCCCGGCTCTCTCCAAAGCCTCCGCTTGAGCAAACTTCTTGTAACCATTGGTCTCCACTTCATGAGAGCTAACTTTCAGCCAGTGTTTCACGTCCTTCAATGTGCTCACCATAGAGTTCACCCCAAACATGATGAATCTCTTTTGAGCTACTTGTTTTCAGCCTTCAAGTCAGCCAGTTGTTTCTTTAGCTCTTCTTTCTCTTTGTCTAGAGCTTGGCATTCATTTTCAAGTCGATCATAGAAATTTCCTAAAGCAACTTGTGTAGACAAAAGCTAGCAGAGGAAAAGCTTGTCGTTAAAAAAAATGAAGACTAGGTGTAAACTAGACTAGCGGGCATGAAATGTATCTCTTTTGTCTTATATACATACTCCTTCAGTGTAGTGAGCCAAACCTTCTTTTGCATATCTCAAATCAAGGCCTCATCCACACAGTTAGTCATCAGGACATAGTCCTCAGCAATCTATGATTTCCACTGTGTCACTTCGGCTTGAGGAGGCAGGGAGTGTGAAGCAAACTTTCTCGGAGAGGATTGAAAGAGAGGGTGGACACGTCTCCGAAGTTAAATTGCATGTTCTCTACAAGAAACGTATAGAGATGAGTACAAACAATGAGCGGCTTAGCAAATTGAAGACAGAGGTATTAAAATATACTAAGTTGATTGGTCAGGTTATCACCCTTCGTTAAGAGCACTCCAGAATCTTTCAAAGTACTGATGGTTAGCACATCATTCATCAGCCATCTTACCACTTTTTCAAGGCCGAGGCTATGTCCTCATCCAAGTCTGCTGTACCTTGAACTTTTTCTGGAGTCAAGGTAAATGCCACAAGATAGGAAACTCGAAGCAATCGTGCTTTGAATGGGCTAAGAAGTATCAGGATTTCGATCCTGGATACAAAGTAGTACACTTAGGAATTTTGTATCCGGGCCTGCAGTATAAGGCTACAAAGCAGTCAAGACCTTGTTCATCCTTAGAACAAAGACTGATTTAAACAAATCCAGGGAAGGGTTGATGTGATGATGGTTACAGAAAACCAGGAAGTAGGCTATCACTCCCCAAGTGTTGGGAACTAGCTGCCCTAGGGAGAGGTTAATGTACGGTAGCAATTCAGAAATGAAAGGATGCAAAGGGAGACTCAAACCACCCTTCACACAGTCTGAGTACAGGGCTACCTCTCTGCTGGAATGTTTGTAATGAAGGAGTTCACCTTTATGAGGGACTCGAAACTCATATTCAGAGGCCTATCTGTAGGGCTCTAATTTCATGGACAGCTTCTTGTAATCTAAACGACTAGAGAAGAGTAGGACCTTTATGGTAGGGGCTCTTCCCTCATACCCCTCTTCACTTGTGCTTAGGGGCCTACCACTTTCAGAGTCAGACGTAGTTCTTTCAGAGCTCACGAAAGGCGAAATGTCATGAACAAAGGATTTTTGCACTGGCAGAGAAGGGGAGTTGGAAGAACTTGATTTATAACCTGACAAAGGAATGGAAATCCTTCCTCCACCACTATCCTATTGCCTTCCAGGATTAGAGGATGATTATCATCATCGTCGTCATCGTCATCAATGATAATGATATTCTCAAGATTGTTCATCTTTAATGTTGAAAAAATAGAGAAAGAAAAGTGAAAAGCTGTACCTGAGGAATGTCGCTGGCGCCAGCGGAAAAAGCCCTAGAATGGTGAAATAGAGAAGGGAATTCGAATTTCTGTAGTTCTTGGAAAGCTTCCACTCTCTCTTTGTCTTCCTTTTTCTTTGAAACCCAGTGAATTTTGGGTGAAAATAGGAAGCCCTAGCAAATCGGGTGAAGGCGGAACGACAAAGATACACTCCTAAAAGCCCAAGGGTCTTTTCAATCTTGAAAAATGCACCTTTTTCACCGATAAGTCAACCCTTGGCTTAATGCCATGGCGACACCTCTGTACTAAGCGAAAACATGGTACCAGCCCATTTGTCAAGGGTCGTTTTTTACTTCATGCGTCTTTGTTTGAAGGAAGGGACCTCATCAATATGACAGGCACCTTGAGGGCCACTTCGAGGTATCTGTAATTTATGACGTCTCAGAGGACTCTCTACGAGGGCCATTTTTCCTTGAACCTCACTGGTCATCTCGAATAAATCTAGATGCCCACTTGGTTAGGGGGGACTAAATGATACCACATGGTTCGAAGATAGATCCGAACCCCTCGAGGTAATGGACAATGTGGACAACCGGTGGTTACGCACTTACCCACCTTCAACACAGCTCCATCCTTCTTGCAACTGCTAATAACAGCATCCCTCCACTACTGCATTGCAACCACAAAGAACATGGACATGAATCAAAGGATATATATACCATAATCTATTCCTTTGGCATAACTTTTTAATAAATATACACTTCTCTACAATTAGTTGCTTATTCTCATACCGAAGTCCATACCCAGGAGTTCCGCCTGTTTTTGTACTTACACAGGTGCCATCGTGAGGTGATGATAGTTTGCGGCAGAGGGAGATATCAGGCATAAATAGAGAAATAGAGAAACCGACAGCCTCTCTCAGTTGCCCCTAAACTTTTTATTAAGTTTCAAAAATAAATTTTTAGCCCTAAACTTTTTATTAAGTTTCGTTTTAGTCCAAAACTTTTAAAGTTTGGTTATTTTACCCTAAATTTCAAAATTCACAATTTACTTTCATACTTTTATTTAGTTTTTTAGCTATCTTCGAGTTTCGAACTTTAATTATTAATTATTTGTTCTAGACAAGGCGCATGATTTTACGCACAATTGAATACCTTTTTAGCTCAAACTCAAAAGGAAATTTTTATCGAGGTAGATGTCCTTTAATAAAGTTATTTTCAAAGAATATGCACACTAGTTGTGAAAGATATAATGCAATTACATGTTATATGTTTATATGTGTGCTTATGTGATTTATGGAATTGATATGAAAGTATGCGCATAATTTAGCTCAGCTTAATTGGAAGCCCACAGGCTTAGCTCGTCATTTTGGCAAGCCTATAGACATAGATAATTAGCTTGCTTGAAATGGCAAGCTTACAGATAAAATTGCATGTTTTGATAATTGTATAATATATATTGCATGTTTAAAGTTAGTGTCAGGGAATCTACTGAGTATTTCTTTGAAACACTCACCATTTATTTTAAAATATTTCAGGTTCTGGAGCTGGCAGAAACTCGACCTGAGATGCCAATCGAGAAAAGTTGAATTACTGTTTAACTTTTGAAAATGTTTTCTCATGTTTGAATAAGTTTTAGACTGCATAATATTTCAAAAGTTTGAATAGTTTGTTAATTATTGATAATGGTTTCATTTGGGATTGTTTGTAAAATATTATTACGTTATTTAAATAAAAAGAGAAAAAATTCCACACTGATTTATATAACTATTTAGTTTCCGCATTTTAAAAGAAAAAGAACGGATTTAGTTGCGTCTCGGGTGCTTAGAACTCAGGGCGTTACAAAATCTCTGTTATAGAAGGGGCTTATACGACCCAGTTTAAGTCCATAGAGTTACACAACATTTTATGTTAACAATGTAGCAGAAGCGGAAAAAGATTACAGTCATTAATTACAAACCTCTAAATAAAGCATTAAGGTGGATTAGATATCTAATTCCTAACAAAAATGACCTCCTCATAAAGCTTAACGAGGCTCAGGTATTTTCGAAATTTGACTTAAAATCAAGATATTGGCAAATTCAGATTGATGAATTTATTGTGCCTTTTAGTCAATTTGAATGGAACTTCATGCCATTTAGGTTGAAACATGCTCCATCAGAATTTCAGAAAATCATGAATGATATTTTTAGTGAATATTCACAATTCTTAATTTAACAACATTGACGATGTGGTCGCTAGATCATTAGATCAAATAGGTCAACGGTCAACTGGATCTTATGGCGGGTGTCACATGTTCTACTAAGTCCAACGACCAAAAGACCTAGGGACTTAAATGCCTAAGGAGCTAAGGACCTAAGGCCTGATATGACTCAGCGACTCAGAGAGATAACCTTCACCTGTCAATTCTGGGCCTTTATCGTTTAGGTCGCTAGGTCGCTAGCTCACAAGGTTGCAAGGTCATTTCCCACAAAAGTGATAGCTAGCCACCAACTTGCAAATCCACGTGCAAAACCTTATCACTTACAGCTAATGGGAGTTCAACATGATGCGGAAGCAGTGGTTACCTGCCCCATGTAGAGTTTTGGCAACCATTACTCAAAAAGTGTAGGCTTAATCTCAGCTGATTTGATCCACATGCCACTCCTGTGGGCCCAATTTTAGTTGCATGTAATCATCTCACCTATGTAAATACGTGCTATAAATAGAGGCAGAAAATGCTGAGAAGGGGTTCCTCTAAGGAATTTTTCAGTCTTCTTGTCTTCTTCATATCTACTTCATTCATTAATACAAACATTCCTTTGGTTTCAACATTTATTGCTCGTATAAATTCAGACATAGGTTTCCCGTGTAAAGAAATCTTGTTTATTGATTGGCGCCGTCTGTGGGCAGCTGTATGAAAAGCTTTGCAAAAAACTAATCTCCAGTGAAAAACCAATCTCCGATGAGAAAAGATGAGTCA
>CAVNYN010261238.1:0-20695 GCA_963692815.1 Nyctanthes arbor-tristis
AAGCAAGCAAGGTGAGTAATGCATTAATTCGGTTTACCAAAGGTTTATAGAAATCATTTCATACTCCAATCTTAAGAACATTAAGATGCACAACCCTTTTTGAACACATTATAGGGCCCCAAATACTAGAAGTTCCTACTACCCATGGCGCCTCGTTGCCTTTCAAATACCAATATGGTAATGGCAACATAATTGATTCATAACAATTTCCGGTTTGCTTTTACCAGATTTCCAAACTTTCAATCCATAACAATTAACATAGTTCAAATCAAAGCAAACAATACAAAATGGGTAGAGGAACTCTAGCACTTCTTATGCAAGAGATCATTTTAACAATAATCAAAACACATACATTTTCTTGAAACTTATGCATGCAAATAAACCAAAGAAATGGATTACTCACCTTGCTTGCTTAAGACTTTGAAATGAAGACTTGTTAATCAATGGCAAAACACCCTCAAATCCTTGGTATATCTAGACAAAATAACCTTTAGAATGTGGGTTCTAAATGTGTATGAACTAAGCCTTGTTTGGAGAGTTGAAAGAGAGCTTTTGAAAGTCTTTTGTGAGTTTATAAAACCATGCACAATTTATGGACGAATTTTTATTCTTGTTTCCTAAAGACTTTGAGTTCCACCAATGCAAAGACTCCCACTTGTCCATAGCAATGAGTTAAATTGGAGGGATATGAATGCTTCTTAGTTAATCAAGGTGCCAAATGTGGGTCTTGGATTCAATTCATGTGGAAAGAAACATATTGGATCCAAGTGTCTAAGATCTATCCCTTTAACTCTTAGTAACTCCGTTACCTATTAAAGTCGATAACTAAGTCCTTATATTTTCGATTATAATAGTGAGACATCATATCATTACCTTAAGAATCTTTTCCGTCTCAAAATTTACTACCCGATTAAATTTAATCGTTCTTGTAACAAATTTCTATAACCGATGAGGAAATTGACATACATTCGAGTAATCGACAACTAAACAAAAATGTCTTCAATTTCATATAAAATGTCTCGACTAGACATTCAATTATGAGATTTATTCATCGATTACTTATAATTGAATTTCAAAACCAATTATTATTTCGAAGATATCACTATTTCAAATTGAGGAATTTCATGGGATGTTACACCCCAAGCCTATATAAAGAGTTTGATTTAGCCATGTCCATGAAGAACACTCAATGGTTCGCCTATCTCAAAATCAAAGGGATAATGCTAAACATCACTCCAACATATGTTCACTTCATATCCATCCCATTAAATTGTTTATACATCATGATAAATTAAAAACAATTATCGTGATACATAAGCAATTCAATGTGATGAATACGAGATGTGGTGTATTTGTATTGCTGTCCAAATCGGAGCCTTGTACTGAGTACAAAAAATGGCAAAAAAAAAAAATACTACAAGTGACCAAAAAATAAATAGTGGAATATCGAGTGTTAGTACTATGAAATACTAGAATTTTTTCTTATAGGGGATGGTTATTAATACAATACAACATAAATGATCATATATAAACAAAAGAGAGTTAGAGAATTTGATTCCATTATTTGTAAATTTAAGATTTTTTTTAAAATCGATTTTAAGATCTAGTTATGTTCATGTTACGATAAAAGTAATTTTACTTATAGATATAATTTAGATAAATTCCAATAGATTTGCAATTTCATCTTTCAATTATTGTGTAATCAATCCTAATTATTACAACTTCACCAAATAAACTAAGAGCATCCACATTGGTAATGTTAAATTAGATTACTAAAGAAGTCTCAAAAAAATAGTTACATTAGTAGTGCTAAAGAAGTTATTATAAAAAAACCTTTTCAGTTAGTTGTTAACTTTAACTACAATTTTAACATTGAGTTAGAAATTAATATTTTTGAAAAATTCTTTTTTTATTTATTTAATAAATTTTGACTAATGATTGTTGACAAGAATGATGCCACTTAGATTTCAGTGGATTTTAGTGATTTTGTTTAACGCATCTAACATGACACTTCAATAGTTGTTAAATTTACTTTTCATATGTGATATTTAATAACTTCTTAAAATACACTTTTTACTTATATAGATAATTAAATTTAACAACTTCAAAGTAAATGATGTAACAATTATTACTTACAATCCTTTTAAGAATCATAAAATTCACGAACCACCATAATAATAATAATAATAATAATAATAATAATAATAATAATAATGCGTGATCAATATATAATAAAATATAAGAGCATTCACATTGGTGTTATTAAATTTAACTAGAATTCTCACCCGTTCATTGCACGGGATTTAAAAGTAGTAATAATTGTAATAATTCTAGAGAGACATATTTATCTAGTATGAAAGAGTAATATATTTAGTTATCAACTATAAATTGGGTGATCGTGGACCTTCAAATTCACCAGTTACATATAAACAGTCAATTCATGTTTGCCAACTAACAAATATCAGTTATTCATATTAAATAAACATGTATACCTAGAATTACTCTAATAGCAAATGTCAATGAATTTTTATATAAAAATTTAATAAATTACTAATACAACTAGTTGAGTCATATATTAGCATTATGAGACATAAATTTTTATAACCATTCTATCATATTTTGATTTATTTGTCGGAAGCACTTTTTGTACCAATTAATTCTTTCCTTTTTTTTCTTTTTTTTTATTTATACATTCGATATAAGAGAATGGAGGGGAACCAATATCAGTTATTTATGTCAGATAAACATGTCTCTATATAATTACTTTAATAACGAATGTCAATGAATTTTTATATAAAAATTTTATATAAATTATTAATACAGCTAGTTGAGTCATATTAGTATTATGAGATATAAGTTTTTATAATCATTCTATTATATTTGAATTTATTCATCGGTAACATTTTTTACACCAGTTAATTCTTTTTTCTATACAATATGTATACGAGAGGGGATGAGAGGGGAGGATAGGGGGACGGTGTGTTTCAACCCAAGACCTCCTGCCTAGAATGTGAGAAATATAACCAATGTAGCAGTTATTTGAATTACTGCACTAGTTAATTATGCATATATAAATAAAAATTAATTGAGATGATTCAATAAAAGTAAAATATTTAAAAATTATTGAACAACAAATATAGTGCAACTGTATCAATATTCGGTCTATCTTTCAAACAAATAATCTAACTCCAAATGCAATAAGATCATATTTAAAAACGACAAATTGAAATTTTAGTTCCATGGGAAATTATCAAAAAGTTCCAATTTATATTAATTATAGAATCAGCAAATTGGAGTAATATAATTTTTAAAAAAATTAAATTTGATTATTGCACTATGATAACCACATAAAAATTTCTTCAAAAATTATTAAAAATTAAAATTTATAATAAGGTTACGGATTCGTAGAAATTTATTCGTTTAGAGATGTACTATCTATGAGTTTTCAAATTATAAATATTACAATTTGTATTTTTTTGGAAATAGAACTCCTAATTAATTTCATGTTTGATTTGATAAGTGACAGATCCCTAATTCAAAATAGTTGGCTAAAGAAACTACCGTTAATTGATGATTAGATATGAGTTAATAAAGGGAAAAATGAATATCATTTAATACATTAGTGTAACAATTTCCCAAAAAAAGATAGAAAATATAAAAAAAGAATTAAATGATGTTACCAAAAATCTTATAGAGTCAGAAATCTTACAGAGCTAGAAATTTTACAAAGCCAAAAAATAAGCAGGAAAAGCTACATTTTCTTATTATATATATAGATTATCTACATAAGTAAAATGTGTTTTTTAAATTGTTGTCAACTGCAATATAAATAAGTTAAATTTAACAACTATTGAAATATCATATTGAATGAACTAAACAAAATCACTAACATCCATTCAAATTGTACTTCCCTATTATTGTCAAAAGATATTGGTCAAATTTATTAAAAACATTTTTTCCCCAAAGATATTGGTGCCTTTGATTATAAACATGAAATTTGAAAAGAATATATATATATATATATATGTACGTATATATATTTTTTTGAATGTTACAAGAGAATTGTAGAGAAGCAGAATCGAACTCCTGACTAAGGGTGTATGTAATCAACAAGGATATCAGAAGACTACAAAAGTCTTGGTCAAAATATTTTTCTGTTAATTCAATTACCGTTGATTGAGTTTCATAGAAAATAAATTACAATATATGTGATTGAAAGTAGAATACACAATATATAAATTATTTAGAAAATAAAAAACCTATGTTCGCATAGGAAAATATTTTTCTTATTTTTAAGAAAAATATAGTCACGTGATCAAAATATGAAAAATATTTTTTATGAAAAAAATTTGTCAATAAAACCCCAGAAAGATAGAAACTTACCGGAAAAACACAGTTCCGCTACAAAATCATTGTTAATCAAACACTCTAACTAATACAGTGTTAAAATTATTGTCAAAATTAAGAGTTAATTATCCGAAACGTCACTATACTTTTAAAAAGTTATTTCAAATGCCATTATACTTTAAAATTTACCCGAAATGTCATTGTACTTTCAAAAAATTATCTCAAATGCCATTATACTTTAAAATTCACCTGATATGTCACTAAACATGTTAAAGTGTTATCCCATTTGCCATCCATGTTAAAAATATAACGGACTTGATGACATAGCTAACGAAATTTGCCACTTGACATCTTTATCGTTATTTTTTAAACTGGATATTTACAGAGTGGCAAATGAGATAATATTTTCACGAGTTTGATGGCATCTGAGGAAAGTTTTATAAAGTACAATGACACTAAAATTTTATAAAGTTTTATAAAACTTTCTTCATATACTACTAAACTCGTGAAAATCTCATCTTATTTACCACTCGGTCAACACCTAATTAAAAAAGTAACAATCAAGATGTTACGTGGTAAATTCTGTTAGCCAAGTCATCAAGTCAGTTATATTTTTTAATAAAAGTGGTAAACGAGATAACACTTTTATAAGTTCAGTGATATATCAGGTGAGTTTTAAAGTATAATAGTATTTGAGATAATTTTTTAGAAATACAGTAGCATTTCATATAAGTTTTAAAGTATAATTATATTTGAGATAATTTTTTAAAAATACAATGACATTTTAAATAGCTAACTCTCAAAATTAATAACCAAACTGCCTCTTTTTGCTTAAAAAAATTATTTTAATAATTTCCTTAACGCCCATGTGTATGTAGTATGTACTTTTTAAAATTGTTAATCTGGCACCACAAATTCTAAAATAATATTATTTATGTAGAATAGAGATAGTTTTCAGTGTAGTTATCGTCTTTTTATCGACCACTGAATAATTGAGGGGTTTTATATTTTTATGTATATCAATTTATTTTTTAATATAGTAATACCAACTAAAGTATAGCATCACCCTAAACTCTACGGCTCCTTGCAGATGCCAGAATTTCCTTTTGGTGTAGTGATTTGTTCCACTTCTGATTCACGACAAATCAATTCGTCGATTGGCACAATAACTGATTTACTCCCAATTCCTAAAGAAAATGCAGAAGTGGTTTTCAGCCGGTGATGGTGATAATGGAAATCGGCAACCACAGACCGCGCTGCCTCCGTCGACTTCTCTACTGGCCGATTGGAATTCATACTCGGCCACCAAATCCTCTGAAGAAAGCAGCAGCTCCTTTGCCGGGGTTTTCGATATCGAATCCGCCGTCCGGTCCGCCAACGACACCGTCTCCGGCACTTTCAACGTGTATGATACAGATCTCTCTCTGAGTCTTTAATATTTCGTTTTTTAAGAGAGCTGAAGCTATTTAATTACGTTTATGGTATGGTATATATTGGATTAGCCAAAGTGTTGGAACTAATGGACTTGGGGACAATCTCAATTGGGAATTAGGGATTCTTAGTTCAGGATGAAATAGGACAATCCAGATGCTGAATTTTAATTCAAAAATGAAAATTGGCTTCTGAAAAATAGTTGCAACCGATTAACAATCCACCATGTAAGAAAAAGAAAACGGTGTAGTCTAATGAAAAAGGATAGCAAACAAAAACTACTCATCGGATTATCTGCTCAAAGTTCAAACTTATTGTGCGATTAAATTGGTTACTCTGTTTCTTGTGTCATCTATCATCACCAATATCAAGGTCCACTGGTATCTGGAAAAAGAAGCCAAGAAATTAACTTTTAAATCAAAACTGCTGCAAGTTCATGCTTATGGCATTGTTATAATTTTTCATGGTAATTACAAGATCACCCTGTAGACATCACTCCTTCAATTGGTTCCCCAATGCCTTGCTTTTTTACTTCTGCTGGAAGACTATGTTGGACAATAACTTTCTGCTTCAGATGCATAGCTGGAGGTTTGAAATGAAGACAGTTGGATACATAGCGAGTAGCTTCTATTGATATGTGGATGGTGGATATCTATTATGTATAATCACCTTGATACTTTCTGAGAATTTCCTGCGAAAGGCAGTGAAACCCTATAATTGCTTAGGTTTCGTTTGTAGTGGAAAGCATCAAAATGATCTCCCGTCATACATCTGTAGGCCCGCACATGGGTTGTCCCATGGCATGGGGGTTCTCCAGTAATCTGCTACTATGTGTGTGTGTGGCGGGATTATCCCACCTGATGTATGGTGGGATATCGGGACTAGCTGCTTGTTTTGAAAAACCGCACAACTTTGTTTGACAGTTAGGACTTATGACTTTGCAATTGTTAAGAGGAAATATTTCCATCCTGTGCTATCTCTTATTCACAGTTGTTCTAGATATGAGATCGGCATTTCCATAGTGGCCAGAAGGCAATCTAGTCTTTCAACATGTGACAGTCTTATTAAGCAATGTGATCTGGGTATGATAGGCTTTTGGATATGCAAGCTTACCTCAAAATTCATATGTATATAATCTATACCAAAATCCCAAATCTCAATATTGCCAGGCATCTTTTCTTATCTCCAGGCATCGTAATCGCTAGTTGATTTTTCTTTCTGTAATTGTGAATTGGCAGGCTTCTTGGAAGTATTACTAATGATAATTTTTCATTAAAATTTTTATTCTATCTTTTATCTCAGGGTTTCAAAAGGAGTTAGAGATCTACCAGGAAATTTTCAGTCTGCTACTAGTAATATACCATCAGGAAAAGCACTCATGTACTTTGGCTTACTCTTGGGAAGTGGAGTATTCTTTCTGTTTATTGCATTTACTTTATTTCTTCCAGTCATCGTATTGGTGCCTCAGAAATTTGCCATTTGCTTTACGTTCGGGTGCACCTTTATTATTGGGTCATTCTTTGCCCTTCGAGGTCCGACGACTCAGTTTGCTCATATGTCATCAAAGGAGGTACTCAAATTACACATTTTTTTTAAAAAAAAAAAATATTTAAATTGGAGGTTAAATGTCCCATTCTCTTATCTTAACTTTGTCTTTGTCACTGTTTTACCAGAGACTCCCCTTTACACTTGCATTCATAGGAAGCATGATCGCAACCATTTACGTTTCTATGGTGCTCCATAGCTATATCCTAACTGTGCTCTTTTCCGTGATACAGGTATTAAGACTTGTGCTTCTGTGTTTGTGTATTGGTTGAAATTCAATTTTTATTGCTCTTGACAGATAATATCAAAAATTTGACATCTCTTATATTTTTTCTGAATATAATCAAATTAGCTCATTGAAAAGGAATGCAAGTGACCATTTATGTAGAATGTAACACAGAAGTATAGAAATAGAGAAATGAAGGAAAAATGACAGAAATGATAGAAGAGTTGGAGCATGATTGGGATACTGTGAAGTATCGTTCAAGTTGGTCAAATATCATTTGTATCAACAATCTCATATGAGCCACTACTCCCAGCCATCTATAGTTATGCATTTCAACTACCAATCTGTTAAACCTTTTAAATTATATTTTTATATTTAATCTATTCAAAAAATGCTCTGATGTCAATCGTGAAAGACAAACTGATTGTAGCAATGACATGAGCTTAAATGAGATCCTGATCAAGGTAATATGGAAAAGAAAATTCATAACATAAAACGGAAAATAGTCAAGGAAACACAATATAATTTAAGTACAACTGGAAAACTATAATAAACTGTTGTTATGTCTTATAGCATATGATCTCCACGAGCAACGGTAAACGATATTATTGTGATGTTGTGATGTCCCTTTGGGTTGTAGGTCTTGGCACTGGCCTACTATGCTATTTCCTACTTTCCTGGAGGATCTGCTGGAATGAAGTTTATTTTGTCCTCTTTGACTTCTTCACTGATGAGATGCTTTGGCAGATGACTTGAACATTTTAACATCTGTAATTGTTCTTCTTCTAACTTCTGTAATTGTTCTTCTGTTCTTTCATGATAGCACCTCTCTGTGATTGTTAATACATCATAGAATCATTTTTTTTGGAATAGACAGCTGAATATCACCAAAATTTCACTGGAGCTCCTGAGAGTTCTCCTAATGGGTCATGTCTTGAAATCGATCTTAAGAACGTATTATTGAAATCCTTGATAATGAGTATTGGCACCTGGTATTTTAAGATGGCAGGTAATCAACTTTATTTTGGAAGGTTGCAAATCCTTCCCAAAGAGAAATTTCCACTTCTATTTTTCTAGATAAATCTGAATGCATGTGCTTAGAACAATCACTAGCTGTTCATCCACACTCCCAACTTGGAAAATAAGTGCAAGGCTTTGTGAGCACAATCATTGTATTGTGAAACTTGTTTGAAGTTTATAGCTTAGGTAGATAATAGGAAAATCTTCCGTGACATTAAGATGGTAATTTCCCAAAACAACTTTTTGCTTGGATAGTTTGCAGTTACGAACAGATTGGATTCTAATGAAATTAGACAGGTTGACGTGAATGGCAACGGGGTGGGTTCGGGGCTGGTATGCCTTTCCCCGCGCCGTATGGGACTAGTACAGAACGGGTACGAGAAAAATACCTGTTATCCATCTGGTTAAGAAAATCCTAAAAAATTAAAAAAAAAAATTAGAAACTACATAAAAAACATTTTAAATTATCATACATCAAGCCCAAATTGTCATACATCAAGAAGTTATAGTGTTAACAATATATGTGAGTTAATAATTTCAATTCCTAGCTTCAATTCTCTTTAAACAAGCAACTGTAATTTTGCCACCTATTTGAGAATTATGTCTTTTACTTATTATGTTTTACTTTTTGCTAAGATTTAAAATATTCTTTTCTGAAATCTATAGAGTTCAACTATTCCTTCTAGTTTGTATCTATTTTTTTAATTAAAATTTCTTTTTTATAATTGAAAAAAAAATTATTATCGGGTTGGGGCAGACAATACCCGTTTCTGACCCGATAAGGGTTCGGGGCGAAGAATTTCGCCCCGTAACTCTCTCAATAGTTAACGGGGCGGGTCTCTACGGGTATGGGTTTTCGGGGTCCAAAATTGCCATTTCTATTGATGCCTCTGTAAATAATTTTGTCCTGTAAATGACTTTTTACTTCCCTTATACACATTTTTGTGTTAAATGTTGTTGGCCTAATGTCCCCAAAACCAAGGTACAGGCTGTTTAAGTTTTGGTAAACTCATGCTTAAGCAGTCTCCAGTTCGGAGTTCATGACTATGTGAGATACTTTTGATGCAATTTAGGAATTTCGGTATGTTTTCCCTGTTTTCCGGGGTTGGAGTTGATTTTTCATAGAGAGGATGAGTTTGTTAAGAGCTATTTTGGGGAATTTTGCAATTTGAAATTTCCTCTTCCGGGGCGTAGGTTATCTTTTGGGTCTACAAACTTCGCCTTGTCTCAGTATTAGAGATGCAAACGAGCTCGCTGACCCCCGCCTAGGAATGGCAATTTACCCCGACCCAGCCGAATACCCGTGGTGTCTGGAATTGAACGGGGCAGAAAAATACCAGGCGGGGCGGATCAGGGAGAGATCCGCTGCCCCACTGCGGGTTGCGAACCTGGATCCGTCCTGACCCCTTTAGGTTTTTTTTTTTTTTTAAACAAAAACCCTAAGTTTTATTAATAAAAATTTTTTGAGGGTGGTTGTTAATTTCAGGTAGCATAGAAACCCCAAAAGTCACCACTAAATCCCCCCCAAAAACTAAAAAAATAAACGGGGCAATTTTGCTGTCCCGAACCGCCCCGACCCGAGATAGTTGGGGCTAAGGGGTAGGGCCGATTTGCCCTGAATCCACCCGTTGCCATCACTATCCCGCCTTGGGGGAGGGGGGGCTAGGGTTGGCTTGTGGCTAGAAACCGGAGAAAAAAATTACAAAAACCAATTGACTGTTCAATTTGAAAACTTAAAAAAACCGGCGAAATTGTAGAAATTGACAAAAGAACTTCAAGTGAAGACGTCAGTCATTTTCGATCCATGAGAATCCCAAACCAACAATTGTTGGTCGGTTTAAGTTCAACTGGGAAACAGAACCGAACTGACCGCTGCTCAGCCTTAAAAATTCTAAAGTTAGGCATTTGATTGTGAAATGGTCTAAAAGTTAGAACTAATCTTGGTCAATGTTCTCTAATACCACTTGTAAGGAATTGATATTCTATCTCAAAAAGTTAACCCGTTAGGTAGAGTAGTTTAATTTCTTATAAACTCATTTTTCACCCCATATGTAACTCTGATGTGAGATTCGTTAATGCTTTTTTCCCAACAATCCCTCTTCAAACAAAGAACCACATCATCTTGGCCCCCTTTAACTAATGGTTCATCCATCTCTTCGCTCTACTTAATGCCCAAATCATCTAACGTATTTGTCACTAGCTTACATAGGCGCCTTTTAATTAAGGCCCAAATCTTCCCCTACTTTTAGTCACCGCCTTACGTGAGCACAATAGTCTCAATAGTCTCGAGAGTTGTCCATGAATTTTTTTTCCAACTATCCCGGTTTGACTTTAGGGCCCACCTTCATTCACCTGCATCTAATATCTCTTATGTGTTCACATAATTAAGTTTGAGCGCATCTCTAATACCACTTGTAAGGAACAAATATTCCATATTATTATAAGATTAACCCGTTAAGTGTAGTAGTCAAATTCCTTACAAAAATATCTTTTACATCTCAATTACTCATAAATTTCTAGTGGCTTTGCCTTGGTGGTCCTAGGATGATTTTATTTTATGTTCCTTCAGATTTAATTAGAAAACGTTGACCAAGAAAATTTATATTAATCCAACATTAAACCCAAAGTTGGGGTAAAAGTTAGAGCTGAATAATCGAAAGCTGAAACCTTTAGATACTGATTAATGATTAACCTTTCTTAAATAATTGGAGGAAAATAAATTATTTTCTATTTCATACCCTGAAATTAAGGAAAGATTAAGAGATCGGCAATCATATTAGACTATGATTTGACCACTAATTGGGACCGTAATAGACCAAAGTTAAAGCTAACCTTTTGTTTTATAAATGAAATGAATGAATCATTTGAAAGCGATAAGAATACACGTTCAACGAATCTTGTAAAAACAACAAATAATTAGTGAAAAAAAGTTAAGAGCATTATTTGTATTGTGCTCGCACGAGGGGATATGATTTGATTGATAGGGCACCGAAGTCAAGTGACTCCGACCACACTAGTAGTAAAGTACATTCTCCTTTTCTTTAGAACTTGCATTTTAGAGTGGTGGAGGAGCGGCTCTTCACTTAAGATTGAACTAAAGTGGCTTCTAGATAATTTGAAAAAGGGTTAGCAAAGAATGAAGGGGAATTGGGTTTCTTTCTTTTTTCCACCTCCTTTTTAAGAATATTAAGAGGTTACTTCCCCTCACATACAATTCCATTTGTAATGCTTAAAAAAAAAAAAAAAAAAAGCTATTCTATACAGTAGAAATGAGTAAATTTTTAAGCAATAGTAATAGCAAAAAATACCTTATCAGTCTCGAACTTGGCAGAGTCCCGCCTTTAACGAAGGAAAAATTATTGGATTTGCAAACCATAGAGTAGGGTGGATCAGTGGTGTTATGTCCCTATTTGTGTCACAATTATTCGTTTAATTAAAAATAATAAATAATGTAAAATAAATGAGAGAGTTTTAAAAAATCGAAAAAGTTGATTTGCCCTGGTCCGATCGACACATCAATATAATATCATCTATCCTACCCCCACATTAAGCATATCACGGAGCGGTCCAAGAGGATCATGGTCGATCCATTCTATTGCCATCAATAAGGACATGCACCAATTTGAAATATAGAAGGAAAGAAATTGGGTAAATTTCAAGTTAGGAGCTTTCTCAAACTAAAGTATTTACGAACCTATTTACAAAATGCATCAACTCATGCCTTCGTGATTTCTACTTGTTCTACATAATTGTGCTACACCGGTATTTACAAATATATGTTTCGATCAATAATATTTCTTTCTTTTTTTTTTCTTTTGTTAAAAAGAAACACAAAGAGATAAATGTTTTTAAATTACACTCATTTAACTAATAAAAGATTATTTCTTTTTAATTTGAAAACTTATTTACTTGCCAGAAACCATTTTGAAAACTTTAAGAATTGTCATTACAGAAACAGCAAATTCGAAACAATACATCTCAGCACGAAACAGTACCATACCCTCCCTATTACTTCACGTCTTCGCCCCCTCTCTCGTGTGACCCCGACGAAGAATGAACAGAAAGGAGAAACTACTACCTTCGTCCTAAAGATAGCTTATTTCTATTTTCACAAAGGTTAATAAAAATTTGTTTAATTTATTAATTATTTTACTTTAATAAGCATATTTTGTTTATAATAATATTTTAATTACATTTTTAATAGATATTTTAATTATATTTTTAAAAAGAATGTGACCTATATTTTAAAACGAACGAAAAATAGATACAAATCTATTTTTATGGGACGAAAGTAATATTTACTGGTACAAAATATATAAGAAGAGGCACAATAGTAGATTAATGTTCACCCATTCACTATGGGAGGAATTACACCGCCAATTTTTAATGTGTCACACACATAGATGATACATATGTCGGCTATGTGTGTGCCACGTCCAGCCATGTCACTACCACGTCAGAAATAGGCGGTGTAATCTCTCTCACAATGGGCGGGTGAACAAAATTACACAATAGTGTATTCACAATATATATGATGATTTTAAAGCCACCATTGAACCCACCCATCTTATTATCTTAGAGAGATCGGAAGATTTTTTTTTTCTTTCACACTACATTTCAATTTATTCAATTCTAACTTTAGAACAAAATAATCCAGTAAATATATGTTTGTCATCATGTGAAATCTTTATTTATTTAAAATGAGTAATGCTACACTTCTATTTTATTTTACCAATTAGATCACTGGTTTATAGTTTTAACCATAAAATATCCAAAACTCAAATTATTTAAATGTCTTAATTGAGATTTTTACCCTTCTTATTAATATACGACCAATAAACTAATTGATAAACTGATATGAAAGTTTATCATTGCTCCGTTTTTAAATTTAATCTAACTTTAAAAAATAATAGATAAAATTGGGTTGTTATTAACCACTAGTCTCAGACCTTTATTCTTCATCGTGTGGCAAGCATTGTCTAGAATTTACATGTTCAATCATGTGATACACAAACACATTTATCTTAATTCGATTAGAGAATCCCCAATATAGATTGAGTAAATTGAATAAAACATCACTTGTCTATCAAAGTAACTACAGTGTTATCTACCTTTATTTTGTTCTCAAGTAATGATTGAAACTTTATCTTCGTATCAAGATAGACCATATCTAAATGCAAACCAAGCACCGAGTCACAGGTGAAACCCATATACATTAAAAAAATTAAAAAATAGAACAATTTTAGAGGATATGAAAAATAGATATTATTAGGTGATATTCTCATATGGCACACTTGTATTGGATGATGTGACACACTTATAGTTATATAATCATTTACCTAATGAATATATGCCACATGAGAACGTCACCTAATAATATTCCCTTAAAATTTTTCTAACAAATAATATAGAGAATTACCACATTATGGCCCCACTCCCCCACGAAGTTTGCCCACCTCTGAGCTACGCCCTAGAGAGTGTTAAAACTGGTTGGCATTTTTAATTACTTTCATATCTAATGTGGCATCGATATTTGGTGATGTTTGCGCTCATTATAGAAAACTTAGGAGAATTTAATTGGGAGAACAATGTGAAATAAATGAATAAGTTGGGAAATTTAGGTATAGTGCAAAACTCTAATAATTGGTTGCTTAGTTCTCCTCTCCATGATTGCTATTGTGCATGCTCTCTTTGAGGAAGTCACTTTAGCCACATTGGTGGTTTTTCTCGTTTCAAAATAATTTAAAAGAAAAAAAAAACAATTATTAACCAGAGGCGAATTCAGAAAATGTTATCCGCATCGATTGTTATAAGAAAAAACTTTAATTCAACTTAAAAGGACTTATTAAAAATATATATATATTTTCTATATAAAATTTTAAAAAAAAATATCGGGCCAACATGAGCCGCAGCCCGTGCCAACCCTCTTTAAATCTGATTGTGTTTATTAATAACTGGCACTCTACCACTTCAAATTCGATCCAGAATCTACTTATTGTATACCCTGAAAAGCGACACAACCATAAATTACTCTAAAACTCCATTCTTTCGGCTTCTATGAATGAAAAAAGGTTCTACTTGCTTCTTCATCATGTGGATTCCTCTTCAACTGTGGATTCTAGTACGAAATTCACCAAATATGCAACAAACTTAGCTTTTTCCATTAAACCCTCTCAAAAAGTTATATATTTAAAAGGGTAAATCAGTACAAATTTTGGTTGGAAAAAGGGACCCCATTTTTGGGCTACCTCTAATTAATGGAAGGACCATTTGAATTATCATTATCTTTTCCTTCATCTCATGTTAAAGTGCTGTTCTTGTCTAATTATTTGTGAGTTAGAATGACAATAACACATTTCTTTCCTTTGTTGACAATAACATATTTCTCCCCTTTGTTCTTTAACTATGAAGTGCCTATTGGGCATATGACCCAAGATGTACGACATTTCTTGTCTGTAAGAAGAAAATGAAAAGGGACCTTGCGGATTTAGACATCAATACTTGGCCTTGGTAGCCTAAAATATGCCATTTTTTGAATATTTGGATATTGGAATATTGTTATATACTTTAATTTGTAAATCTCGAATGATGAGACAAAAAGTTAACACGATCTCAAGCATATTCTAAGACTGACGATATAAATAATTAAATATGTCATTTTGTGCTGTGGACCGGACCTATGGTATATGTGAAATTAGGCACGGCATGGGTCTCATTCATGATAGTGTGTTGACTATTTTGAGATTAATATACTAGAAATATATTTTAAACAAATAAATTGTTTCTGTTTATCTGAAAATGGTATTTATGTTATCAGATGTGATGTTATGTTTCATTGTTTTTTAATTTCAACACTTTGGATATTGGCTTAGCATTCAAGAATCTTATTGGGCGGATGGTTTTACTTCACTTTCAAATAAATCAAAGAAAATAACTCAAATAAATGCTCCTAAACAAACAAATATAGAAATAAATAAAATTCATAAAATGTAGTAGCCAAGAGTATTTATTCTTCTTAATATCATTTTCCCATGTCAGTGCTGCTATTGTGGTTGAGAAAGGTAGCAAGATTTTGGGGCCAAGAAAGTCGACTTTAATTAACTAGCAACTCAACGAAAAGTAAAACGAGGTGACACGAAATCACTAACTCTCATATATTTCGGTGTTGACATTAAATTCTATCATTTTAATTTTCAACGAATTAAACCGATCCCACTTCACTGAATAAATTAATTTTATTAATAATGGACTCCACTTCACTTAGAAGTATCGCAATTCAATGTCACTTGTGTAGATAATGAACAATGATAATGACATATAATGATATTCGAATATTATTGTGTATATGACTAAGCTGTTCTGCAAGTTTAAAATTGCCCCTCCCACTAAGGCCAATGCCTCCATTATCAAATTACTTAGCAGCAAAGAATTAATGGCCAGATTGCAAATTAATGAAAACTAGCCTCAGCTTAATTAATCACTTTTTATCATGTGCAATTAACCATTACATTTGATTCCACGCTCACTGCCCTTTTTTTAAAAAAATAAAATTAAATCTCCTTTTGGTCAATTATGTATTAAAATATATGATCATTGTTCTTCCAAGGATAAATAGATCCGTGGACTTGCTTATACACTAGATTAATTTATATTAATTAGTTTATATAAGGGTGTTTTTTATTATAAGTATGGAATTTGATGGGAAAGAATTCATTTTCTTATTAGTTAAATTAGTGGTAATTGAATTTTAAAAAAAAAATGAGGTATTTGATTGAAAGTGGAATTTACGTTAGAAGTATGAATTACCTACACATCGGTAAGAAAATATTTTCTTTGTTTTCAAGAAAAATGTGGTCATGTAATCAAAAGATGAAAAATATTTTTCATGGAAAATATTGTCAATCAAACACTACAAAAGTCAAAATTTAAGTGGAAAAGGCCAATTTTCATGGAAATTTTTTGGTAATGGGAAAATGTAATTTTTTCAAAATATTGTTCCATAAATTTAATTAAGAATTTAATTCTAAATCTACTATGTACTTTCGGGGCTACCCAGTGTTATTATACATATCTTGAGAGGAAATACAAAGAAAACGATCCAAGTTCGTGTTTCTTTGTTACAAGGTTAAAAGTACTTAGTTATTTGTTACTTTTGTTAGATTAAAATTATTCTCTTGCTCTCATGTTGCATTGCTAAGTGGGAATGAGGGCAGCATAAGCTGCTCCATTGGAGTAGGAGAAAATTCTTGTTTGTTAGATGACTACTTATTGACTTCTACCCGTTTTCGATCCCTCAATCCTATAAAATAAGGCTTTTCAGGAAGAATTTCCTCCAAATTCCTTTTCCTTTAGGTTGTAATTATTACTAATTAGCACGAAAAACCAGAGTTTAAATTCAACGGTAGAGTTTAAAATCTTAGTTCTACACATGGTTCAAACCGAATATCAACCTGATAAAAATAGTTCACTTACCCGTCATGAGCATGTAATCGCCTAGGATAGTGGGTCCCAACTCTTGTAAGAAGCGGGCTCGTACCTATAACGAGGAAGGAGAAAATTTGCCAGCCCAATTACTCACATATATATTTCTAAAGTTGAACTAGTCGATTAGATCCAATTTCTTAATGTCCGGATATTATTAGTTTTTCCTTGTGCTACTAGTAAATAAAATAAAATAAAATGCAACGTGAATGAAAGTGGTACACAAAACCAACATGTGGGTGAGTCACCATTGAGTGAGTGAGTACTGACTAAGATGTACAAAATCTAGTTAGCCATTAATTGTCTGCAATTGCAAAACATTCATTAGTTTTATGGTCCATTTTTTATTAATTAATAATAAAACCTCACTACTTACGAGAACGTCGCCGTTAACATTTATTTACTACGTTATAGTGCTAGCTAACTTACTCCCCAACCCATTCAAATTAGGGTTGTGCTATTTCAATAAACACGCATACACAAAATTCAATAAAATTGACACATGACACAATTTTGTATTTTAATACATCACATCATTTTTATATTAACACTTATCACATAACTCACATGTCAATTTTATCCCTTTTTTGTTCAATTAGAATTTTCTTTCAAATTACTACTATGCAAGTACACAAAAGAACTATTCAATCAATTTCACGTAAATAAATAAGTAGATTGGGAGCCATAGAGTAAAATTTTGAGTGTCGATTTTGAGATCGAGGAAAAATTGTGTGAAAAATTAAGAAAAACCATAGTTTCGGAACTAAACCATCTTTGTTCTTAATAACGTTGAATCAGTCCTAGTATTCAATCATCCCAAATCACTTCCATCTAACTCTGATTTTGACTTTTAAGTAATGTTCATATAATAATTGAATAAATAGACACCAAAGATTAGCACATATATATAGGTTGGTTGCATTTATTGGCTTTTTTTATGTGTCAATTTATCAAAATGTGCTTTATAGTGTTCAACAACTTTCAATTTTGAGATAATTAGGTTGTGGTCAGTTAAGCCCTCATGCTGATTTTAAAATTGTAGACACCAGTATTCAAATACGAATGTTCAAGTACCATATATTTAGTATTATAACGGTATTAGTCATTACATCACCACACATTTTCAAATCACATTAGCGGCTAATAATATACTATAGCATCTGTATGGCACCAGATCAGGTGTTAACACTGTTCAAGTAATAATAATAATAATAATAATAATAATAATAATAAAAGACAATACAGTGTGTTAATAAAAGAAAAACACGCGAAAAATTTGTTTTCATTTTGGAACTATTCAAGTCGTCCGGTCGGGCCCATTCTCTCATGTTAAGAAGGGAAGAAGTATTTATCCAAAATAAAAATCCAAAAACCCCTCGAGGACATTGACAGGCAGCATGCAGAAAGAAGAAGGCCATAAAAGTTAATGAATCAACTGATTATAATTTTAACAGCAAATTTTCAAATACAAAAATAGTAGAAAAATACATGTGTTGTTGGATCCAGATCTTGTGCTTTTCCTCTATAAACAAAACATGGGCTTCCTCCCTCAGCAATTCCCCAACACTTCTTCCTGTACTTGTTGCAGCAATGCCTGCACCCTTAAAAAATCACTCATTTTCTCCTCCTAACTTATCCTTCAGCTTCTTTCTTTTATTAACAATAATACCCTTTGTTTTCTTATTTCCATCTTGCCATTCCATTGATGCACAGGGCCAAGCTCTGTTAACATGGAAGAACAGTTTAAACATCTCTTCAAATGCTCTTAATTCTTGGAACCCTGCAGACCAGAGTCCTTGCAAATGGTATGGGATTCGTTGCAACCCAAATGGGGGTGTCATTGAGTTAAATTTGAAGTCGGTTGCCCTGCAAGGTCCATTGCCTTCGAACTTTCAAGAACTCAGATTCTTGAATGTGCTTATTCTGTCGTCGACCAATCTTACAGGAACCATTCCAAATGAGTTTGGTGACTATCAGCAACTTGTTCTGATTGATATCAGTGATAATTCCATCACTGGTGAGATTCCAGTGGAACTCTGTAAGCTAAATAAGCTGGAAACCTTGTCTCTAAGTTCAAATTTGCTGGTGGGAAGTATACCTCCTGATATTGGAAATCTGTCCAATCTCAAGTCTCTTATTCTCTATGACAATCAGCTCGAGGGTGAAATTCCGAGGAGTATTGGAAAACTTAGCAACCTTGAGACATTCAGGGCCAGTGGGAATCAAAATCTCAAGGGGCAGCTTCCTTTTGAGATTGGAAACTGCACTAACTTGATAACACTAGGCGTCGCAGAGACCAGCATTTCCGGGAGTCTTCCATCATCGATAGGGATGCTGAAAAGGCTTCAAACACTAGCAATTTACACAGCTTCGTTATCAGGCTCCATCCCGGAAGAGATTGGCAACTGCAGTGAATTGCAGAATATCTACTTGTATCAAAATTCTCTGTCCGGTTCAATCCCCGTGCAGTTGGGAAATCTGAAAAGGCTTCAAATTTTGTTGCTGTGGCAGAACAGCATATTTGAAACAATCCCAAATGAGCTAGGAAGCTGCGGTGACTTAACGGTAATGGATTTGTCGGAGAATCTCTTGACAGGAAGCATTCCTACAAGTTTTGGTGGCCTTTCAAAACTTGAGGAGTTGCAGCTAAGTGTCAATCAATTATCAGGTACTATACCTTCTGAGATAACAAATTGCACAGCCCTGACTCATTTGGAAGTGGACAACAACAAAATTTCAGGAGAAATTCCAGCTCAAATAGGCAGATTAAAGAGCTTGACTCTGTTATTTGCCTGGCAGAATAATTTAACTGGTAGCATTCCTGTATCTTTATCCGAGTGCGAAAATCTACAAGCACTTGATCTCTCTTATAACAGCCTTTCTGGTCCAGTGCCACAGCAGATATTTGAATTGAAGAATCTGACCAAATTGCTGCTGATTTCCAATGAGTTATCGGGTTTTATTCCACCTAATATTGGGAATTGCACAAATTTGTATAGATTAAGGTTGAGCCAGAATAGGCTGGGAGGTACTATTCCATCAGAAATTGGAAATTTGAAGACACTAAATTTCCTTGATGTGAGTAACAACCACTTCATGGGAGGCATTCCTCTCTCGATATCCAGATGTGAGAACCTTGAGTTTCTTGATCTTCATTCTAATGTACTTACCGGCCCTGTGCCTGATACTCTTCCCAGAAGCCTGCAATTCATCGACATTTCAGATAACCGTCTTACAGGTCGACTAGGTCCTGGTATTGGTTTACTAGCGGACTTAACAAAGCTTAATCTTGGAAGGAATCAACTTTTCGGCCGAATTCCAGCAGAGATACTCTCTTGCAGCAGGTTACAATTGCTAGATCTTGGGGACAATCATTTGTCAGGTGATGTACCTAAAGAACTTGGTCTGCTACCATCTCTTGAAATCTCTCTCAACCTTAGCTATAACCAGTTAACCGGTGAGATCCCGACTGAGTTTTCAAGTCTCAATAAACTAGGAATCATTGACCTTTCTCACAACAAGCTCTCTGGAAAACTAGGCATACTTAGAAGCCTACAAAACCTCGTCTCCCTCAACGTGTCGTTCAATGAATTCTCAGGTGAATTGCCCAATACCCCCTTCTTTCATAACCTGCCTCTGAGTGAC
>CAVNYN010261246.1:0-11140 GCA_963692815.1 Nyctanthes arbor-tristis
TTTGCTACTTTGATATTTTCACAAACACCTCTTATACATGTCCATCTCATTTTAATTACTACAACTCTCCTTAACAACAAACCACTTTTAACATCAAATTAATATTTCCGAATAACATTATTCCATCTTAAATCCAATTCAATTAGTATTTCATACTTCACTAATCTAACTTCATCAATTATTATATTACATAAAATCCTCAATTTCTCCATTTCTAAGAATTATGAAAATCACAATACTATATATATAATAGTAGCTAAAAATTAAAATCCATCATTCTTTTAATATAAACACCAATTATTTAGCCCAAATCATAAAAAATAAACCATAAATTTAACACCCATAGGAAAATACATAAACCCTAAAAATAATTTCATTGACTTACCTACTTGAAATTGTACAAAGAAATCAAAGCCCAATTATCAAATCATGCCAACAAGGTGAAATTTCCTCACTTTCTTTTCTTTTCCTTTTCTTTTTCTTTTTCACCTGGCCTTGCTTCATCCCTGCGTGTGTGTGTAATGTGTGTTCCCATTTGCAAGACAATCCAATTGTATATATTGAAAATTGCACTTAAAGTCTCTCAACTTTGGTAAGTAATTTAAGTTGGTCCTTAAAATCTTATTTACCCATTAGTCCTTCAACCTTAATTCTTTTACTTTAAACCCTTTGATAACTTTAATTTTGACCCAAATAATTTAATTTTTGGCCTTGACTTGACTATCCCACCTTTGACTTTTGGTCTATAAAAATTGGAATGTTACAGTTTCAATTCCCAATTATAAGTGAAAGGGGGAATTTATTGAGCTATCATAAAGTGTTGGATGTCCAAACTCTAGCCACAAAGACCAGATAATTCTATAAATACCAAGAGAATAACCAGATAATTCTATAAATACCAAGAGAATAACTTATATATTGTTCGGAATTATGATATAAATGACAGTAACTATTATTGAAAATGGAAGTATTAAGTGTTGTTGATATTTTAAAGAATGTGATCTTATTGTAATTGTGAGAATAATTGACATCAAGAACAATTATAATATGGGGGCAATTTTATTTAGTTAAAGAAAATATGTAATTGGTATGAATTTAAAGGAAATAAATGAGATATATAACTTAAAAGAGTAAAAATATGCTAATGTAGGAGTTGGTGTATTAAATTGTAAACAACTAAATAATGTTAGGACGTGTAATAAGTGAATGGAAAAAGGGAAAATGAATGAACAGAATGATTCAAAAGTTATGAAAATGGAAATTATTTGGACAACGAGAATTTATGAGAAAAAGAATTGAAATTTAAGAATTTTCATGCTATACCACAAGAAACACGAAAGGAGCTATATGTATATTGCTACTTAGTCGGTGAATGAAACTTTCCATATTTTCTTAAAATGAAATTTGTTATGTTTTGATGTTATACGGTGCTATGAAATCTTATGATCAAGTGCCTTCAAATGTTGCTTTGGAAACTTATTGTTTCGGTTGAAAAGTTTATGAAATTTGACGAATGTAATGTTAAGGATTTTCAAAGATATGATTTATTAGAAATTCAAATGATAAATGATTTAAAAAGTTTCCCACTAAGTTATATCATATGTTATGAACATGCTGTGTACGAGCGAAGGGGCCTATGGCTCAAGTTGACAAGATAATTTGCTGCCCAGACGAAGGGGGCCTATAGCTCAAGGTGGTTATTGCGTCGCTTAGGGTGAAAGGGGTTATATGGTATCTATAGCTCAAGCTGGTGTCTGCGTGCGTATGACATAATATGATTATGATTACATGGTGACATGAGATTATGGATACTTTAGGGTGAGTTTTATAATGATTGTTAGAATGAGATTATTTTCATGATGTTTTCTAGTATTGAAATGATTCTATAAATGCGTTGATGTGAGATAAATTCAACTTGATGATGACATTCGATTTATATTTAAAATTATGAAACTCCAAAATTGGTTTATACATTTTATTTGATATTTTGCAAAAGGTATATTTTGAACTCCAAAGCATGTTTATTTACAAAACTCTACTCACTGGGCTTATTAGCTCACTTGTTTTCTTAATAATTTTCTTACCAGGTAGCAATTAAAATTTGGACAACTCGTTATAGTCGAGCCGACTAGTTCAATAATTCGGGCTACTACATAGAATTTGCTATAGGGTTTATTATTATGATTTATAAACTTTGTTACGGTCAAGTTCAGTAGTATGTATTCGTCATACTAGTATGCATTGGGTATCTTGTGTGAATGATACTCGGTTTTAGTATATTCCTTCATATGTAAAGTCTTGTAAATTGTAATGACGAGACTTCTTATACAGTGAATTATTAATAGGTTTGATGTTGGACACTTGTAGCTGTTGGTTTTGTCATTAAATTAGGGGAGATATTGACAATTTTTTTAGAATAATTAGTATGTTTATTAGCCTTGATAGTAAATTATAGCTTCTAATTGGAATTTATCGTCGGCGTACGTCACACTTCAAGTAAGATAAAAGTACTAGAAGTGGGGAGTGTCAAAGAGGGTTTGTCTTATTGGTAAAGCATACCTACATTTTACCCAAGTTCGAGTCATCATTTTCCACTTAAATTATGCTAAGAAAATTTTTTAAAAAATTACAAAAATAATAAAAAAATACTAAACTAACAAAGATGATAAAAAGCATGTCATATTAGTTCGGATTGTGTAGCAGTACCTAGATAATCACAGTTTTAAATAAAGTCCCAAATTCAAAACACATCTACCTCTCCCTGCTTTCCTCTTGATAAAAAAAAAAAAAAAATGCTATGCTAGCCCCGTATTCATGGGCTGGTCCATGTGGGCTTGGTGAGCCGCATTGTTTGGATCAGCTCAAGCAGTGCCATTAATTTTGAAGCATTGCCTGAACCTCGGTTCGTGTGAAACCGGCTTCTTTAGTGGTTTGACTTGAGCTTTTTACAAACGGTCCGCAAGCCAGTCGAACGAACCTGATTCCGTGAAAAATTACTACAGAAACCATAAAATTCATGAGAATTAATTAGTGAATTGTTAAAAGCCAAGTTGAGAGTTGAACGGTTAAAATTGATTTTTTTTTTTAAAGTGGTTAAAATTGGTTTGAATTGTACTACTATTACAGTTAAAATTATTCTAATATTATATGTATGGCATTATATAATACTATAAGATTATGTGGCGTATATCAGTGCGCTCACATAATTGCGATGTCCCATATAGTGTGTCTCGATAAATACTATATAGAGACATGATACGTATGATATCATACAATTTGATGTTAAATTGGGACTATTATTATAGTAGTTGGTTGGTCAAAATTTTAAATAAGAAACCCGAGTTCGAATCATACACATCCCTCATCTACCTCCCCTTTGTATTAAAAAATAGAATGTAAAACATTTTAAAAATATGTAATTTCTTTGTCCCATAAAGATATTCCCCTTTTATCTTTCACATGAATTAAGAAAATATTATTTAATATTATTAGAAATGTACAATTTATCAATATATTTCCTAATATACCATTTGATTTATTTAATATTTCACTTTATTTGTTGTTTGTTGTTAATTACTATGCACCATAAATAAAAGTATACTAGAAAACTTAGTGGTTGTTTGAATATATTTATTCAAATTGAATTATAATGAGAAATTATAATAAGGTGAAATGAGTGGTGTAAATTTAATAAAAGTTTGAAATTTGTGGTTATAAATGAGCAGTTGTTAAATTAATTATCAAATCAGTGATATGTGAGATTATAATATGTTTGAATAAAGATAATCAAACAAAAATTAACTTAGGAAAAGAGAATATAATTTATGGCAGATAAAAAATGAAATGTGGAATATCTTTTTTGGATGAAGGAAGTATTATTTCCACTAATCAATTTTTTTTTTCTTTTGTTCGGATTGTGCTTGCATTAGAATAGGAGGTTCTGGATTCAAACCACATAGAAAAATTATAAGGAGACATGAAAAGAGGACATTTTTAGGTGACATTCTTATATGGCACACTTATATTGAATGATGAAAAAGTAGTAATGTAATCATTACCTAATGAATATGTGCTATATGAGAATGTCACCTAATAATGTTTTTTTTTCATGTCCTCATAGAATTGCCCGACCATGTGTGTCCGCGCTCTAAATTTCCTTTCCCTATTTAATAAAAAAAAATCAAATTTTCTTTTTTGTTAAAGGATTAATCAACAGTTTTTTAAAAGAGCTTAATTTCAAGCCGTGTTCCTTCTAAAACGTTTTTACCTTGTTCATCCAGATTCGTCGCCTACTCCCTCCCACTCCAATTGTTGGATTTTCCATCTCCAGGAAACAGCACTAGAAAGGACTTTGTCAACCTGCAATTAGTCGTCGTCTCCGACCATGCACCACGGTGATTTCACCTCAGTTCCTTACTACCAGCAACAGCAATATCCGCAATCCAATAATCCCACTGCGAACCCAAACCCGAACCTTTTCCCGATCGAAGATCTAGCCCGGTACCCACCGCCTCCGCCGTCTTATGCCTCCGCACCACCCGTTGCCCCCAACAATTACACCCCTCCTCCTCCTCCATCCTCCGCCCATTATTCCTCCACCTCTTACCAGCATAATTCTTCCTCCTACCCGCATTTTCCCCAAAATCCCGATCCTGTACCCACTGCACCTTCTTTCCAACAACCTCAAGCCACTTATTCCTTTCCCCAATTAGAAGTCCACGGGCAATACCAAGCCCCGTCACCCCCACCCCCACAGCAACCGCAACAGCAGTCGTATTACTCATCTTATGATCAACCCGCCGCTAATTATTCCCCAAATCCCAAACCTGTTGGAGCCAATACACAATACCCTTCACTGTATACCTCTCAGTCTAATCAATCAAGTACACCAGTTTTTGATACGCCATATGATAATCCCGCCAAATACGATCACCCGGGGGGTTATTTTGATGGAAATTACGGTCTGGGAGGGTCTGATTTTGGTTCTGATTTGTATGGTAAACTACGCGAGAGTGGGTATGGTGGGTACGGGAACAGTGATGGGGGTTACGGGAATAATGAAGCGGTTTATGCTTATAAAGGGAGCTCAGAGCCGTATGGAGCTCGAGGAACGGCTCCTAAGTCGTCAACCTGGTCTGGTTTTGATGATTTTGGGAGGCCAATTGGGTATTCTTCACCTTCAGGGAAGGACCGGTCCACAAGTACTGGGTTGAAGGTTGTGAAGGCAGTTCCAAAAGCTGATTCGACGCAGGATTCAAAGGGTGGGGTTCAAAAGTACAGAGTTAAGCTATTGGCGGAAAGTGCTGGCCAGAGCACCATGGATGTTCTTTGCCAGGTTATTGTGGACAAATTTCTTTTAATGCTCTATAATTCTCTATCCGTGTTGTTTATTCTGTAACTGTGAATAATTTCGTTATGTGGAGTTCATAAAATGATTCGACTCTTTAAACAGGATTGAATTTTTTGAACTTGTGGAATAATGACTTTGTTGATTTTAGAATAGTTACATGATTATGCATTGAAATGAGCTGTGATTTGTTTTAGGAGAAGTAACTTGCCATGCACAGTGTACACTGCTTTCCCTAAGTGATGCTTTAGAGACTTTGTTTTAGCTTGATGATGTAATGTTTTGCCATGTTATTTTGCTATTATAATGTTGTCGGCAATTCCTTTCAGTGACGTGTGTGTTGACTGCCTGGTGGAATGGAGAGTCTTTAAGACCACTAATTGTTGAATGTTTATCAGGGTGCAAAGTTTACATAACTGATGTAAATTTAGACTTATATGCTCATGATTAGATGCCATTTTATTTGTAATCTGTACAATATTGTGGGTTCTAGCATGATTGTGACTTGGACACCCTTGTTTTTGCTGGTTTCTCTGTCCACTAGTTGCTACTGCCCGCTTTAACATTTTGTCCATATTCATTTGTTGGGAAGAATAATTGTAAAAGATTGTGGACAGTCATATGTACACATGAAAATGATGATCTGACGGGATAATATAGAGTTTTTGTTCATAATGAATTAAGATGAATCTAGAGGTTAATATTTGCTTAGCTTTTGTTCAGAAGCATCAAGTATGCTGATGATATTTCCCCGTAAGCATGCCAACTGAAGGTCACGAGCTCTTTAATCACTCCAGTAATCTTTTGCATCGATCTCTAGGATTGTGCTTGCTTAACTTTTAACTCAGATGATGTTATTTTATTTTTCTCCTTCATATCCTCGTTTGTGCTTTGCACTGTTCCTGTGATGATTACACATATCTTTATATCTTTGGTTGGCAGAAGAGGATATGCTTTTATATTTCTTTGCAGGATAGACTCAGATCTTAACCGTGAAATCTTTTTCAGATTGGCTTGGATGGAATTCGTATGCTTGACCCAACTACCAATCGGCTTCTGAGAATTTATCCTCTGGACACAATAACCAGATGTGAAGTATGAGTTGATCTATTTCTTTATTTCATCCACGTTTTACCCCCCCCTCTCTCTCTCTCTCTCTCGTGTGGAGGTTGGGGTGGGGGAGGTGGGTGAGTGTATCGAGGATAGTGACATTGGTGGGCATGACGTGCAGTCTTAGAAACTTCTAGAACATTGACTGGCTGTACTGTTGAAAATTATGATTTGATGTGCAGTGAGCGCAATAGCTGCCCATAATGCTTACATTTACCGTTACTTAATAAGCTCGAATTTTCGTTTTATCACAAATAGTGTTTTGTCTTTCAATTACTTTTATTCGCAAGATATTTGATCACACTTGGTGGCGGGAATGCTGTAGACAAGGAAAAAAATTTCTCGTACTCCAAGAGCACAGCCCATATGTGTTCAAGGGCCCCAATTTAACAATAGATTGGGCCCCTTAAATCCACATGCCGGTTCTTGATTTCTCCAAGGAAGATGGAGTAAGTACTCTTGGAGTATTAGAAAATTGTTCTTAGATAAGAGTAGAATTTTATGGGAGAGGGCTGGAGTTCAACACTGGTCACACCATTTTCAATTTCTAATGACTTGCTAGTGTTTCTAACTGTTAATAGGCTTAGGTGGCTTCATCTAAATATTACTGGGTTCTTTTGGTCCCTGCTTTTGCTTATCTTTTGTTGCTACCATGGTTAAGTGCTCATGGAGAAGTTTCTTTTTGCTTTTTAGGCTTTTGATTCATCCACATTTGCTTTTTGGTCGAAAAGTTCTGTTGACATTGAACCAAGGAGAATCAGGCTTCAGTCAAATAGTTATACCACCAACACCATTTTGGATACAGTTACTGCTGCAACTGTACAGGTCTGAAATTGTTAGAAAAGCCTTCTCTTGTAGAGTATAAAACTTGCAGTTGTGTGAGATTAGACGCTTCCATGTGGCCCTGTGCTCTTTTGGATAGAGGAAGTAGAAAAGAAATTTGATGGTAAAATCTTTTCACTTATTTTACGAACTGCAGTTTAAGGAGATGGGTGGAAGAAGTCGTCCTTCTGAAAGTCCTAAGATTGCTGAACAAACTACCGAGAAGAAGAAAGGCCTTGCAGACTGGATGAATAGGATAAAACCTGTTAATGAGGAGAAAGATCACTGGGTAACATGACATTTTGTTTATTTTTTTTGAGTGGGTGCATTAAAATTTTGATTATTTTTTGTTTCCTTCTTGTTACTATATATACTTCATTTTTCAAGAATGAATTATCCAAAAATCTCAAAAGGATCGGAACATTTGAGTGGTGTATCATTTATGAATAAATAATTCAATTTTGGGCTTGATTGTTGAACATCAATTACATAGCACATATCATCTCCAACTAGAGCAACGAGAGTTGATTTGTTTGGTTTTATGGTGGTATAGTGTCTCTCTGTTGATTTATTTGGTTTTATGGTGGTATAGTGTCTCTCTGGAAGTCATTTTAGAAGTTCACAAGTTTCCCTGCACAAAATGATAAAAGGAATCATGACAGAGGGCTTCCCCAGGGGTGGCATTTCGGTTGAGAAGTTATGAGATGCTGAGTGCTTCTATTCGAAATAATCTGCAAAGTCATGCAATAGGTGGCTGTTGATGATGTATCTGTTCAAAGTAAACTTGAAATTTTGCTATGTTCCTGAATAATAGAACTGTAGAAGTAATTTGTTTGATGCTAAAGGAGAGCAATGACGATTTAAATTAAGTGGCTGTTTGAACCTATTTATTCAAATTGAATTATAATGAGAAATTATAATATGGTGAAATGAGTGGTGTAGATTTAGTGGCTGTTTGAATCTATTTATTCAAATTGAATTATAATGAGAAATTATAATGAGATGGAATGAGTGGTGTAGATTTATTAGAAGTTTGAAAAATGAGTGGTGTAGATTTATTAGAAGTTTGAAATATGTGGTTATAAATGAGCATTGTCAAATCAGTGGTAGATAGGATTATAATTTGTTTTCATAAAGAAAATAAAAGTTTGAAATTTGTGGTTATAAATGAGCAGTTGTCAAATCAGTGGTAATTGAGATTATAATGTGTTTTCATAAATAGAATCATACGCCTCCTAAAGTTGGAGATGATATTGCCTCAGGATTGCAATCTGTTAAAGGAGATGATAATTATAGGAAAAAGCTCGTAGTCACTGTTATTGTTCTCTTGCAATAAAGTTAGGTAAGAAAAAGTTGGGGAGGGCCTTTTTTTTTTTTTTTTTTTTGGCTCCGTGGCAGAGGGAGAGTTTTTCTTTTGACCCCATTCTAAAAACTTCTTATTTTCTTTATTCATTTCATTTTTGTTCTTACTTTTAATGACAGGAAACTTACCATCAGCTATTATATGCATCAGATTTTGGCCTTGATTTATGCCTTTTCATTCACAGTGCATGCATATATTCACTTTTAGGTGCAGTGATCTTTTTAAGTCATAATTTTCTGTCTAGACATTCAATCATTTCCTGATAAACTTTAACAGGTTCCTGATGAAGCTGTAACAAAATGCACAGGCTGTGGGGCAGATTTCAGTGCTTTTAACCGCAAGGCATGTATCATCATTTTTAGTTGTCTATTTTCTCTTCTAGTTCCTCTGCTTGAATAACTTATATCTTTCCTTTTTTCAGAAATTTATATTACTTTATATATGATAATGACATCGGTCTTCGTTCTCCAGCATCACTGCAGGAACTGTGGAGATATTTTTTGTGACAAGTGCACTCAAGGCAGGACTGCTCTTACAGCTGAGGAGAATGCTTCTGTTGTTAGAGTTTGTGATCGATGCTTGGTATGTAGCCAAAATCAATTTACTTCTTGCCTGTTTTATTTTCCATTCTTCTTTCATATTATTCAGGAACTAACTTATAGCATGCCATTTCTTTATAGGCTGAAGTTTCTCGTAGGTTGAACGCTGCTAAGGATTCTGCTAGTGGATCAACTGGATTGCAAAGTCATGAGGATCTTGCAAAAAAGCTTCAGGTGATTCTTAAAGTTTTCTTTGTGACATATATTGTTTCATTTGTCTTTCTTGGCATTTGTTGGCAATGTATTAGCCGCCCCCCCCCTCAATGCGCACATGCGAACTTCAACTCGTAGAGCTTCATCCTTTTCTGTCGTCTCGTATTCCCTTGTTATTGCTACAGTAGAAACTCAAACTGTGAAATGGTTGGAACATAATATCTTAATAGTTCTCAAGTGTTCAGTTGTACATTATGTTAATTGCTTAACATTCGTAAAAGTTCCATGATACTGGCCAACAGTTGGAGAGTGGCTTTGGTACTGGGATTCTGATGGTAGTATTGATTAAGCATTACTACCATTCACTATGATGTATAAATAAAAATACTTCTCACTTTCCTTATAGATGCAGATGCACTCTGTCATGGCCTAATCAGAGCGTTTTCTGTTGTCTGGTTATCAAGTCTTAATGAGCAACAAGATTTAAATTTCTAGTTTTACTAGTTTGACAATGTGCATTTATTTGGGGGTTTTTGTTCACCTTCTGTCCTAGTGCTTCCATGTTTTATGTGGTGGTATATGGGGAATTGGCATTGTCCTGTTGTTGATATCCTTTGTTGGTTCCTGCAGGAGGAGATGGAAAGAAACCAGAAGACCTTGTCAGGTAAATTATTTTAGGCTGAACTATATAATCTTATGCCAGTCTTTGGTTTACCTATTTATTCATGGAGCATAAGAAGCTCTATATTTGTGCTTTGGTATCTAAAAAAGTTTTAATCCAACTTATTCATGATCTTTAAGTATACATTTATTTGTAAATCCAGAACACTTCGTGCTTGTCTTAGGGTGTTCCTCTTAAGGTTTTTATTTTGTTCATCTATTCATGTTACTGGCTTTTGGAGTTTAGAAATTGGGGATTCATTTACATTATAGTAGATTTCCACCTTTTTTGCTCAATTAGTGGAGCTGCTGTTTTAGCAAATTTTTAAATCCCTTTGACTGGTCATTATCAGACTACATTTGTTTCCTTGTCAACACATTTTAACTTTTTGAGATGACTTTGATGAGAGGGCTAATTTGTTCTATTTGTTATAGCTAAGCGTACATTTTAAGTTGCAAATTAACCACTGGCTGTCATATTTTTAATTCATTAGGTTCCAGGTCAGATGGTGCTGGAAGGCGGATGAAAGAGGTTGCCTGCCCAACCTGCACAGTCCATCTGCAGGTTCAAATACTTATTTCTAAAATTGTGTACATTGTCACGTTGCATTTAAAAAACTCAGAATCTCACTTCAATGCTGCAGGTTCAAGTTCCCAGTTCAGGATCGGAGACCATAGAGTGTGGCGTTTGCCAGCATCCTTTCCTTGTCAGTGCCCACTGATCGGCACATGGTTGATTGTCACGTATCCCTTCACAATTTATAGTCTATTTATTTCATTTGTTGAGATCTCGCGGTGTTAATTTGGGTTTGCTTGCAATTTTCCTTAGGCCGATTTACTGGATTGATGTTAATGGGTTGGTTTTGCATTGATTGTGTATTTCGGAAAAAATCTTCTGATTGCAATCTCAAACGTCTAAATGTAAATTTATATATTTTGCCAATGTCGCCACCTTTTTCCAGTGTAAGGCTGTTCCTGCAGGTGTAAAATTGTTTTATTATCGTTTGCAGAAATAAGATACTATTCTGTTATATGTGTGTGTGTGTGTGTGTGTGTTTTTCTTTTTTTTTTTATACTTTCTTTGTA
>CAVNYN010261271.1:0-27616 GCA_963692815.1 Nyctanthes arbor-tristis
TCATCGGGTTATCGGTTTGATGTATCAATAGTTCGTGAATCGTGAGTTTATAGGGTTTATAGATTTATTCAATCATCATACCGTATTTTGGTTTTTTTGGAATTTGTTCCAATCTTTTGTGAGTTTCTTTGGCATCTCACCGCATGGGTTTGCATCAGTTGGTATCACAGCCAAAACCTTGGTGGCTCAAGTGGGCGCATGTATGAAGCTTCCCTACAAACTTGGGTAGAACGCTGAGGCAGCACGAGAAACCCACATCGATTCTTGAAGGGGTTACGGGAGTTTATTAAGCGGGATCAAACCTCCACGCTTGCGCTGGGTATTTTGGTGGTCTATTGTTCTAACTTTCAATCTTGATAGTTACACCCTTGGCCTCTTTTAGGATCAGACAAAAGTTGAAATATGTTACATTTGGATTATATCATTATTTCTATTAACCAAACTTACCATACAAGATGCGGCTTTGTGAACTGATAAAAATTTGTCAACATTTTCCACAAAATTGGGGCCTTATCTCTCATGTGGCAGTCCAATAGGAGAAAAAAAGGCCCGCCAACATTCACGGGTACCCTCCCCAGAATTTTTGCAACATTCACACTTCAGTGTTCTCCTCCCCCAAGATTCCGATGACCCCACAAAATTTTTAAATCCTTTCTTTCGGATTATTTTAAATGTGTGGTTTAGCGTATCTTCTTTTTTGAAGTTCTCAATAGGTCACAGGCAAGTGTTGGTGGCCGGCGAAATTTTCGGGTGAGGGAGTGGTGGGTTCACCGGGATCTGATTTGGGAGGTTTGGGAGGAGGAGGTGGGGAAGCAAGGATGAGTTGTGCAAATGGTAGTTGGCTGTCATGTATGGGTTTCATGGAAAAATTGCATCTTCCACTGGAGAGAGAAGATTGTTATTCTATCACTTCCACTATATTTACTATATAATAATCTAGGATGAAACGTGTTGAACTATTGTGAATAGGACATTTTCCATTTCAATTATTATTGATTTGACGAACGAATAAAAAATGCTCGTCCAATAAAAAAGCCGGGGTCCGGACAGCTGCCCACAGTACCTAATACCTAATCTTACACAAGACTTAAAATGTGACAAAAGCATTTTTCTTTTCTATAATGCTACAAAACATTATACGACCCCTCAATACTTACACCACCAGAACCAATAGCTAAGTGAGATCACTTGCTTATGCTCGCTTTTAACGCATTTGCAACATTTATACATAGTTGAGCTACAGTACTATAATAACTACTTAGTATAAGCTATGCACCTTCGAGTCCCTATTTGAGGTTGTCTAGTAGCTCTTCTGCAATGAAGCATGTCTGATTTTGTACTATGCTGTATACTGGTGTTATTATAACAACTTGGTTATCTATTCTTGACTTACTTCTTTACTTCTGGGATGTCCATCTGAACTCAGCATGGAGGACTCTGTGGAGGTGTAAGATGCTTCAAATCTTGTGTGAGGATTCGATACCAAACTGTTTGCGCTGTAGGATGACCTAGTTGAGCTTGCAGTAAGCAAACTGGAGTTCAAGAATGGTGGTTGAGTCGGTTCCCGAATTTCACAGTTGAAATCAGAAAGCATTTGGACAACCTCGGACATGGATGGTCTTGTGGTTACCGAAGCCTGTGTGCACAAAAGGCCGATTTTTAATACTCTCGATGCCTCCGATTCTGGGAAGAGATCGGAAGAGCGTCGGATCCACTGATTCTGTCAATCTATCTGCCTTGTATAGTTTCCAAACCTGTATATGAAAATACCACATTATCAATAAACAGAACAAGGCGTATTATAGCATATACGTCTATAAAGCATAGTGCTGTCACTACAGAATTTGGGAAGTACCGATTGAAGGAGTGAGCCTGAGTCCTCAACAAAGGCGTTACTCTTTCTATTGCACACAATTTCAAGAACCAGCACACCAAAACTGTAAACATCGGCCTTCTCTGTGAGCTGCCCTTTCACTAGGTATTCTGGAGCCATATACCCTCTGCACCGTGAGAAGCCATGCATTAAATCCTGAAGCTGGAATATATTTATATACATTGTGCATTGTTAGGGAAACGTAATGATAATTTTTCTTACAATGTGCCAGCTATTCCAGTGCTAAGATGACTTCTATCAACAGCAAAACTCCGAGCAAGCCCAAAATCCGCAATCTTGGGAGCAAAATTTTCATCAAGAAGCACATTGCTAGTCTTAATGTCCCTGTGAACTATTCTGTACTCCGAACCTCCATGGAGAAAAGCAATACCTTCTGCAGTTCCAAGTATAATATTGTAGCGCTCCTTCCAACTTAGAATCTTATCCTTGCTGTTATCTGAATAAAAATGAGATGGGAAAATATTAAAAAGATCTGAAACAAAAATCCAAAAGAACTTGAAATGAAGTCACTACCAAACAGTTTCTATTGCAATAGATGAAACTGAGAATAGAAGGATACCAAAGAGGTATTGTTCAAGGCTTTTGTTAGGTACAAATTCGTAAACGAGCAGGCTCTCAGGGCCTTCAATGCTGCAACCTAAAAGTTTCACAAGATTCTTGTGCTGAACCCCGCTGATGAGGTTAACCTCATTGAAGAACTCATCAACCCATTGCCTAGTGCTGAAAAACAATCTTTTCACTGCAACAGTTTTTCCATTTGGTAAGGTTCCTTGATACACAGCACCGGCTCCTCCTTGTCCTACTTTTCTCGAAGGATCAAAATAATCCGCTGCCTTCTCAAGAGTTTCATATTTGAAATTCAAATTTGACTTGTTATAAGAATACGAAATCAGGCCAAGATTTTTGCTTGCTGCATAAAAACCGCATTCAACATAGTTAGCCATTTCCATTTGGCATTGTATCAATCATCAAAACTATATTGTTACCAGTACAATACCTTCTTTTCGTTTTCTCCATCTTCTATATGCTGCATAAGTACCAAATACAGCAAGCATACAGAAGGCCGAGACGGATAAAACAATTGCCAATACTGTCCCTGTCCTAGAAGCATCTGAAAAGTAAAACCTTTAAATATGAGAATCCTGTAAGCTTGCAATACATCAAAGTGAAGGGGAAAAATATCAACTTTGCATTGAGAAAACAAAACCAGAAGTAAAAGATGAGCACATGCTGAAAAAGTTCAGATCATGACAGCTGACATATATAAATTCATTGACAGATCATACCCGGGTAAAAGAAAATAGGAAGAAAGTTCTTGGAGTTAAAAAAAGTGGTCCTTAATGATTTAACAAAAGATAAAGTAAAAAACAAGGAAAATGAACACATTAGGATCCTCAGACAAAGAAAAATGACCAAAACGAAGAGTTCATATATGTAATTGAAAAGAAATTAATGTCAAGCCAAAATCCTTAGCAAATCCAACATGCTTTCAATTCAATCCAACAAATGGCAGAACTTAAATAAAATCAAACTTACCAGAAGAACTATTTGATGTATCAGAATGATTAGAGAAGAATTTCTCAGTAGAATATCTCAAATAACAACCAGTGTTCAACGCCCTGCCTTCCCGCTTGGGCAAACAACTAATCACCTCCCTACGCGCCGCCGCCAAACACTCTCTGCAACCATTTACGCTCAGAGTTCTCCAGCAATCCGCCAATCCATAAACACCCTTCAATCCCGCCACCGCGTAGCCATCGTTAGCCACTGCAGTTGCGGTAATATTATCAATCAAATCCTCAACGTTTCTCCTGAAATCCGTTCTTGAAAACCGAACCCGACTTGTATTATCACCAACTGTACTGTTACAATTCGCGCTATCCTGGGACGGGTCGACCGCTTCCTCAAAAAAGCTGTAATTATCGTACCGCAAAAAGCACCCATCAAGAAATATACGGCCACTCGCGTTGGGGAGGCAGCTGGGAAGCCTTGTACGACTCGTCGCGTAACACTGGCGGCAGTCGTTGTTCGACAAATCTCTATAGCAATGGGCTAAAGCGTATATGGAAACCAGCGAGGAATTCTCCGAATTATTACCCCAGTTCCGGGAAATAACTCTTTGAGAAAGACCTTCCATCACTCTGGTAAATTGCGGGATGTAACTGTTATTCGCCAGCGCCGCCGGCGGCGGCCTAGAATGGCCACACTTGAGACCAGCTTCGGAGATTCTCGGATCCGACAGAGATAACCGGAACAAGAACAAGAATGTGAAGATCACAATCCATTTCAAGTTCAACGAAATTAAGCTTGATAAATGCATGTACAAAATTTTTTGATCTTAACACTAAGAAGAATCTCCTTCTTCTCTTTGTTTGCCGGTCCCTTCTCCCCGTGAAGTGCAACTTTAACGAGAAATTCTATGGATCTACAAAGGATGAAAAGGTGATTACAGAGACAATAATGGACTCCAAAAGTTTTCAACAGTCGCCTTCTATTCTATTCTATTATGTTCCCCTTGTAAATCTTTTGTTTTCGTTTTATTTTCTTTTCTTTTGGAGTATTGCGAATGTCTTTGCAATTGCAATACAAAAAAGTATGGTGCTTTACTATTACATCACACCGACCAATTTTATTTTATATGATAATTCAAAAATCCCATTTTTTACAAAATAATTCTCACTAAAATTCATATTTAATTACATATTTACCTATTTAAAATAATTTTACAAGTAAATTTGCAAATTGTTCTTACTCTTGACCAAACATTCTCTTTAAAAAAACATTTTTAACAAAATCAATTATTCAAAAATCATTTCCATATAGTCCTAATTCGACACATTAAAATGAGCAATGTTGTATAGTACTACTAATATTCAATAACAATGTTACTATTCTGTTCCGCAAAGATACCGATTATTTATTTTTCATTCGTTCTAAATTGTATTCCATTTTCCCTAACTAAATTTTTAGTTTTATAATATACATTTATTAATTGTGCATGATAATCCATAACAATGAATAATAAAAGTTAAATATTCAATAAATATAAGGGTGTGTTAGGAAATATGATCATAAATTGTACATTTACAACAATACTAAGGTCATGTTGACACTACGTTTTTTTTCTTTCTTTTTTTTTTTTTAAACCACGCCGCATTTTTTATTGCATAATTTTTCCTTAACATTTACTATTTATTGATTTAGTATCCTAACTTTTTAAATGAAATTTCATTCTCAACCTATCACTCATTAACTTATCTTGTATTCGATTAAGGTTCTATCCAACGTTTCAATGGAAATGTTTTAGATAAATGAAAAAATAAGGAATAGTTAAGTGTGATTATATATATTTTCTCCTCCCTTGAATGTATGATGACAATGAAAATTGGATGAAAATTATTATTATTTGATGCAAGGAGTACTGGTTGATTAAATGTTCCAGAAAAGATACGAGGTAAAAATTATATAGATATAAATGTAGCAATACACAAAATTCATGGACTCTTAATATGTGTTTATAAAAAAGTGTTGTGTCAATATATTTATTACTTTGAGTTTTTTTAATCAATGTAAAAAAGGAAAAGGGAATATCTTAGCAGGACAGAGAGACTATGTAGTACTATTAGTATACAACACAATATGTCAAATGATATTAAATAATAAGTTGGATCATGTAACATCCCGAAAATTTCTACAAATTAAGGTAAGCAACGAAATTGTCGTTTTGAAAGAATTATTTGAATATCATTGAAAGATTGCTTGAAGATCAAAATATTGTTATTGAATTGATGCTAAAGAAAGATCTTGGTTGATAATTGACATAAACTAAAGTGTAATGACTTAATTGACATGAATTGAAGAGTGTGAACTTGATTGAAAGATAATGCAAGGGGAAGGACTTCTTGGGCAATTTCCTGACAAGTGTGCGGCGCCACACCGCACCACTTGTCATGGGGCGATTTGCGCCACTTGTCAAGATGTGGTTGGCGCTAATTGTCACGATATAGTTGGCGGAACTCAAAAGTTATTAAAATTAGCTAAATCCTAACTATTATATATAGGAATATATGATTTCATTTTTCTCTCAAACCCATTTCCCTTTTTCTCTCCTGAACCTCAAAATTCGTCCAACTTGGCCAAGGGAAGGAGAAAACCGATAAAAACCCGCCAAAATATCTATTTGTCCTTTGAAAAGAGTCCCTTACCATATATGGAAGGATTATAGCTTGAAAGATAGCTTTAATTGGGGAATATCAAGGCTCTACGGATACTTTTTCACGTGGATTATTTGAAGAATATTTGAGGTGGGTAACCTAGTACTTTGATTCCTTTTCTACATGCATAAAGTTTTGATAAGATAAGTGTGTATTTGATTGATGGTTTTGATGAGACAAACATGGATTTGAATGCATTATTATTGAAAGAAATATTTGTTTATTGCATTTGTATCGCTAGTTAATGCTCTACCCGTTTTGATTTGCTTTGTGATGGTATGGCCTTGTTGTGTGGTCTTGGCCATCCTGATTTGTTTCCTACACTATGACCTATTCAATGATCCTGGAATATGGAAGATTAGTGTGGTGTTTGCTTTGAATTGGAATCTCGGTATGGGTCTACCGGGGTTCATTGTGGATCCACTTAATTGAATTGAATCTGGCGCGCACCACGAGTATAGTTTAACTAGTGATAGGGCCCTTTTGTGCATTGAAAATACTTTGTACATGCAATGATTTTCTTGGAAATGAGTTTCCTAAACGAAAGGTGAATCAAAGGATTATGTTATTCACTGAGTACGTTGTACTCACTCCCCATTTATTACAATTTTTGTAGATATTGGAGTTATAACAATTGAAAAGTAGGGCAAGCTGGGAGTTGGATCGTGCTCGCGAACGGGAGTAGAGTTGTGCATGTGGTGTAAACCTGTCCCTGAAACTATCACGACTTTAATACTTTTATGTCCACACCTATAGTATATATGTTTTTACAGCTTATAACATATAAGAAAATAGTTAGTTATAATCTTTATATTGATTTGAGCTCTACTTCTCACTGTAAAAGTTTTCTAATAATTTGGGCACACCTTGGAAATCAATGAAATATGTTTATTAATACAATTTCTTGTGTTTTCATATTTCTTGAAAAACCTAGCTTTAATGTTTCTTTAAAAGGTTGACGATTTGTTAACTTATGAAATTATCTTTATCTATTAAATTCAGTAAGATAAGATAAATTGGATTGTTTCGCACGTCCCGCTCCCGTTATTTGAATAAAAACTTCCGCAACAGAATTTGTAAATTTCCCTAAGATAATCGGAAATATTGAAAAGTTAACGGGGGCGTGACAGATCAGATAAGTTATTTTGTAAAAATTAAAAATTAAGTTATTTGTCCATTTATTTATTTCATCTTATATTAATAAATACTACATTTCTTTTAAACTACATTGATTAATTAAGGGTTAATTTCACAAAACGTTCCCAATCTTTGAGCTAAGTCTCGATTTCGTCTCCAACATTTGTTAAGACACACCACAGCCTCCCAACATTTAATAAATAGGCACAAAGCGTCTCTTTATTACACTATTCCGGCAACATTTTTGTTGCCAAATGGGGGTGAATCCCCCTATTTTGCTGACATTCCTGGCAGCAAAATAGGGGGGATTCACCCCCATTTTGTGCTGCCAGAAGTGCTACCGAAAACGGCAGCAAAATCGCTGCAATTTCCTGCAGCTTACACTAATAAATGGGGGGTGAATCCCCCCATTTCGCTACCGGAAATGACAGCGATTGGGGGGGGGGAGAGGGGGATTCGCCCCATTTGTGCTGCCAAAAAAGGCAGCACCCCCCATTTTGTGCCAGTCGGAATGGACCGTTCCGGCGGCCAAACTTCGGCCGAAAGGGGAGGGGGTAGGGGTGTGTTGGTTTTTAATTTTTTTATTATTTTTAAATATTTTTTAAAAAAATTTAAAAAGTTTTAAGGATATAATCGTCTTTTTGTTAAAAAATTTGTGGAATAGTATATAAATGGACGTTTTGTACTTATTTATCAAATGTTGGGAACTGTGGTGTGTCTTAACAAATATTGGAGATGAAATTGAGACTTAACTCAAAGGTTAAAGACGATTTGTGAAATTAACCCATTAATTAATAACAAGATAGTACTAAAATTGATTTATGGTACTATTAATTTTGTTACTTGACATCCTGTTGCATAGTTATTACAGTTTCAATTTCATTAAACACAATTACCGAAGTTCTTTTAACATCAAATGAGTTACCTTCGCGTTAATTTGCCTTTTTAGACCTTCTTTGTCAACAAGAGCCCTGCCTTGGTCTTCATGTTCTGTTGTAAATAAACTTCAGCTAAAATTAAATGTATAAATTGCGAGTGGCTCATTTACATTTTGCATGTTATTTAAGAATAGAGCTTATTGAAATAATTTTAAGGAAAAAAAAGGAATTTAAGAAAATGTATATGTGATAATATTCAAACATTATTATATTTTTTATTCTTTTATATATATTTTTTGTTTTCTTATTCTTATATTTAGACGACACAATAATACATTCTTTTAGAAAATGATATATTTAACCATTGCAACACGTAGAAAATAAAAAATTATGAACAGTTATTTAATTTTGTCCTTAGCAGAAAATTATTATGTAATCTTCTAGATTTATACAAATTGCTCTTAATAAACCCATTAAAAGAAAAGAAAGGGTGGGGACTTCGATGGCACATATTATTTAAATCATTTGACAACTGGAATAATAAAAAATAAATTCATTTACATGTGGGATTATTGCATTCAAAATGAGATTAACTTAAAGCCGTTGAATTGGACCATTCGCCTAAATCAACGCCAAATCTTACAAGCTAAACCAAAATTTAAAAAATAAAAATAACTTACTGTTTGGGGACAAAATATTGGTAGGCAAAATTCCAAAGAATACATGTTTTTATATAGTGCGGTCGTTTTCAAATAAAAATCCACGCATGTCCTTGTAAACAAAATCCCAAGCTCCCCATTTTCTCCACCCCACTTGCGGCCATCATCTTTTGAAGTTTTAGCACAAGTGTGACTTATATTATTATTATTATTATTATTTTATTTTTTTGATACAATTAGAGGATAGTATGGACTCGAACCCAGGACCTTGTCTTGATAAGGGTTGTTCTTTACCACTTGAGCTATCACACTTGGTCTAAGTTTGACTTATATTATTATTATTAGATATATTGAAATGGACTAACAAATTTTTCTTTTGTTATTGCTATTGATTATTTCAGAATACTTGAAAAATTCCATTGTTATTTTTTACTCTTTTTTTTTCAAAAAATTCCACGAAAGTTCTGGTGTGGATTTTATTATTATAGAAGTTAAAAGAAAATAAGTTCAGATGAGAAGTTTTGAAATTATGCTAAAGAATTACAATCTTTCAGCAGTAAAAAAAAGGGTTGATGCCCAAATTTCATAACAATTAGCTTCAAGATTTGAATATTGCTATCTAAGATTCAAATAATCATGTGATACTTATAAAACGCTTGAAGCTAATAAAGTTTAGACGCTTCTTTGAATTTTAAACATTAGAATAAACACTTGATTAAAATTGACCTTCTGATTTTAATTTGTCAGTTTTGTCAATATTTGTAGAAAGTTTGGACGCAAGAAATTGATTTTACAATCCGTTCAAAGTTGGGAGTCTAGCTTGTGCTAAAGGATGAGAAGAATCCGCAATTTTGTGCTTGCTTCCGTCCTAATGTTAGAATTTGTGAATAAATGCACAAAGAAGCTTCTTTTTTCTAGAAGTGATGCATTGGTGGTGATGGAGGAGGTTGGAAAAAAAAAAAAAAGCCTCTACACGACTGACTCAAAATTCAAAAGAATCGGCTGCAATTTACTTCTATTCTTTTCGACACCCCTGGAAATTAAGCGTGGACTCAGATAATGGACAAAATAAAGACGAACAATTTGTGATAACTCCACAATTTTAAGCATGTAATCAATGCAAGAAGGGAGAAAATTGAATCGGAAATGGTATTACCAGTTTGGTACAATAATAAAAACATAAAACAATTTGTGTAACTATACACGTGGCTTATGTGATAACTATTGATTAAAAAATAGTGTGATTTGTGCGAAGATGTTCAAGTAATAGACAGATGATGTGATATAATATCGTCCGCTGATATTATTTAAAAAGAGTATGATGATATTATGATATTATTATGCAATATTGAAGTCTAACACGATTACAACATGAGATGTTTGGTGCTTGAATATTCCTAGTGATGTGTGAGTTAACAGGAGCCTATCAACTATCAAGTGTATGTTTGTACAATTTATATACTCCCTTGTCCATTTATATAGGCTTAATTGCTCGAAAAAGATTGAGAAAAGTTGTTAGAAAAGTAAGATTTACAAATGATTTATCTTATATAACCTTATATAATAATTAGTTTTTTTCACCTACCCCTATAGAGTAGATTAAAGTCTTTCTCATCCTACATAGCATGCCACATGGACATGTCATTTATTCACCAACTATTAAAAAAAAAAAAAGGAAAAGGAAAAGAAAAGAAACCCCCACCCACGCACCCACCCCGGCGGCACTAGCCGCCGGAGACTCTGCAACTTATAGCCGCTGGAAGTTGCAAAAAAAAAAAAAAAAGGGGGTGGGTGGGGTTCTCCCCCCATTTCTGTATAAATAGCACTTCATTCTATTTTCCGCCTGGCCATGCACGGGGTAGCAGCAGTGCCAAACCACCTGGGCACCTTCAAATGATACCTTGACACCACCATCCAATTCAACACTAGGATATCTACTAGTTTTCTATTTTTAACACATTTGTATCTGGCTTATGTGAGAATCGATGTATAGGCTCAATTAGTATATAGAGTTATAAATGGACCTTTCAATTAGTGCTTCCGCATTAGATCAATGAATGGCAATCCGATCCGAAGCTCTCATTTCCATTCATAACATTATTAAGCCTCAGTAAGTAAGATTTGAAGCAATATTGGCAATGCTAGTTGTTGCTGCTCCAAACCATCAGATAGCCAAAGCACCAGAGATTTGAGTATCGACTCAGTTCCTCAGGCAGGATATTTTCCTTCAAAAATTTTCTAGGCCTGTGCTCAAACTCATTTATGCTTTTCCCCCATGGCAAATCACCTACACACACACACACACACTTGTTCGTGAGTCCTTATGATTTGCATCGACTTCATAGAACAGTTAATTTCCCGATTGGGCCATGTGAAGAGTTTTCACAAGCTGTAGTCTTCAAAGCAAACATTTCGACCGAATATCACTTGAGGTGACTCTATGCATCATAGTATTCCGAGGAACCCACTGATGCAGTAGCAGTATGATGATGTGAATTGGAGGCATCTGATACAGATGAGTCAGCGAAGGACTCCTCGGTGAAGGGGGGCTTGGACGGCACAGGCAATACCATATCCTTTTGTGTCAGCAGTTTAACTACCTGGGTCATTGTAGGACGGGTGTCTGGTGACTCTTGAGTACACAGCAAAGCAATCTGAATAACTCTTTGGACTTCTTCACCATTTTCGCTTCCTATGGTTGGATCTATTATTTTTCTTAATGTATTTCTTATAAAATGCTTCCAAATCTGCAAGTCATAGGAGAAAGTATCAGATTATATTAGACACAACTTGTTTCAGACTACACAGTAATAAGGAGATCATGAAAGATTACAATTGTGACTAGGGTCTCCAAAGAATTGTCAGACTGAAACTTGTTATTCGGCACACCACTGATTATTTCAAGTACAAGAACACCATAGCTATAAACATCTAGTTTACTAGTCAGTCGTCCTTGAGCAAGGTATTCAGATCTCATGTATCCACTGCAAAACAAACATAATATAGTAAAAATAAGCACGCACGTTTCCTGTCAACATGATAATAGGGCTCTAAATTCCAGTAAGGAAAGAAACATGAAGTTGATGGCATAAATACTAACAATGTGCCAGCAATGGCAGAGGTACCAACAAGATCGTTCATTTGAATTCAATCTTGCGAGGCCAAAATCTGCAATTTTGGGCCGATGTTTCATGTCTAGCAAGATGTTACTTGCTTTTATGTCCCTATGAATAATTTGGACCTTGTGATCTTTATGAAGATATTCCAGACCTTCTGCAGTTCCTATGATTATTATGAGTCTTTTCTTCCAAGTTAATAATTCCTTTTTCTTCTCTTGATCTTCCTTCCACGTTGATCACAAAGGAAGATCAGCCAAGTTAGAACAATGGCATTTTCAGTTATATACTATACATATACAGTATCACAAAATCTGAGTATCTAGTACATAAATATCGATAGGTCATGGATTGTAGAGTAGAATTCATGGCATACCAAATAAGAAAAGGTCAAGGCTTCTGTTGGCAAGGAACTCATATACGAGGAAGCTTTCATTGTTGGTGAAGCAACAACCAAGAAAACGAACCAAGTTTGGGTGGTGGGCTTGTCCAATTACATCTATTTCATTGCAAACTTCTTGATTCTGAAGCTTGCCAGTTAAGAAAAGCCGCTTTATAGCAATTTCTCTACCATCTGGTAGAGTTCCCTGATTCAAGAATACAAGGATCATTGGTTGGCTCGACAGAGCAAAATACAAAAACAACCAATTTACCTTAAATACTTCACCAGATCCTCCTTGTCCAATCTTGACAACTTCATTGAAGTTCTCAGTTGCTTTTTCTAATGTCGAGTACTTGAAATGAAAGCTCCTCTTCATGATATCTGACTCAAACTCTAGTACTTCTGAAGGACATAATCCCATAGCCATACATTAAGTTTTGGACAATCATGGAATTTCTAAGCATTAGCAGAGGCAGAATTTTTCTCAAACAAGTATGATGTATCACAAAACACAAAAAAAGAATCCATGTAAAACTATTACTTTTTTGTTCGGTCTGGCCTTTTAGTCGCCTCCTGTAAATGGCAGCACCCACAAAATATCCCACCACAATTGCCAATAAGCACACTCCAACCGTACCAAGCACTAATGCGAGATACAAAATAGCATCTGCAAATAGAACTTCTAGCATTACAACCTCCCATGGCTATATGTCATCAAAGAGGACAAGATTTACTCTCATACAGAAAAAGAGCACTTAGGATTGCAGCCTTGAATTAAGATCTGTTTCTAGGCCAAGGCAGTATAAAAAGACTGGTTTAGCCATTTCTTTAGATCAAGGAAAACTAACCTTCATTTACAGATGATTCCGGCTTGTTAACAAAGTCAGAATCCGAGTAACGCATGTAACAACCCACATGAAGAGCACGTGCTTCAAGTGATGGTATGCAACCCAATATTTCTTTGCTTGCATTGGCCAGACATTGAGCACATAGCTTCTTGTCCAAAGTTTTCCAGCAATTGGCGATGCCATAGGCAGAGAGAGCATGTGCTTTTGCCTGCGCTTCTGCATAGCCCTGACTTTCTGGCGCCACCTTCTCCAGTCCCTGAATCAGTTGTAGTATGAAAGGACCAAATTTGCTGTCCTGAACATTCTGCGCATCACTGCATGACTTTTTTACACATAATCCACAAAGAATGTTCAGATTTCAGGAGAAAGAAATGAATAAATCATATTAATACCAAGGTCCAAACCAATTTTTGATATTATCCATTGCCTTGACAGATCACTTAAGGATTGAGCAACAATAATCTACAAACATATTTTATTGATCTTGCAAACAATATGTTCTTAGTCTGTTCCGTTCCTTAATTGGCTTCAAAATTAAATTCAATTTCCTTCATCAAACATGATTTCAAATGTTCTTCCTTCCGCATAAGACAATCTAGAAGCAGTTGCAAAGGTAACTAGACTCCCGTTGATGAAAATTGTACAATAATAATAAAAAATTTATTTTATGGTGCATGTGACAAAATTATATATGAGAAAAAAAATGAAATTTACCGTCATGTCATAATCGGGTGAAGAGGGTTCTTGGAAAAAGCTATAGTTTTCGACCCTGATAAAGCAACCATCGTAGTAAATCCGGGCACTATGATGGGGAAAACAACCAGGAATTTGGGCTTTGATAGAATTGAAGCAAGTTTCACAATCATCTTCAGACAGATCCTCCATGCATTGAGCCAACATGTAAACGCGGTTAGGCGGCTTGCCTTCTTCGGCAGTGGCGGACTTATTTCCCGGCATGATTTCTTGCATGGTGGCTATTACCCTAGAATAATTCTCCTCGAATTTTGAAACATTTTCTGCACGATGTCGCCCACATTTCTTGGAGACCAACTCTGTTCGAGGATTTCCTACGGTTGAATGGATAAACAATGAGCTAATGAGAAACAAGAACAGAAGAAAATTTGCCATGCATGGAAGGGGAAAATTCACTAAGCAATGTTTTCCCTCCTTTGTCGTAATGTACAGATGGATCTGAAAATTTAAGGAAACAAGCAGGTGAATGAAAGATCACCGTATGTCCATATCCCTCGAATCTTGATCCTTAGTAAACTTTTGACTCATTGACCCCAATCCTCATTCTAGCCCCTAACCAAATGGAATAAGCCTCATTGGCTTATATATGCCACTACCTAACACTTATTTAAATATTTCAATTTTTTGCAACATTCTTATATTACAGTGGTTAGATATTTACGTTCCGGACGGGCAGTTTGAATCACATATATCCCTCCCCTATCCTATCCCCCCTTGTATTTAAAAAAAAAAAAAATTCTTATTTTTGACGTTTCAATACACAGATTAACTTGGCAAGACTCATGTGACTTGATGACTATAAATTTAGAGTTCAATTCATCTCACTTACAATTTCTTAATAATATTAAATTAAAAAAACATTCGCAAATTAATATAGTTTCAACTTGAGAAACTGCCCCCAAGAGTAATTATTGTTTATAAATTGCATATCTATTAACATTGATAATTTTCAAGAACTTTCAAAGCTCCCGACTATAAGGTGTGAATCAGGATAGGACATATGAGAGAAGCGATATGAAGATTTGTGAACTAACATGTGAGTTCTCTCATGTGGCATGTCCCAGTATATGTGATCAGAAAAAAAAGTCTTGTATTTGAAGTAATTTGGAAATACCTTTTAAAAAGTTATTATATTTTTTATTTTTTTTTTCAATTTCTACATTAGAAATGTATTTGGAGTTATTTTGAATTATATTTTTAGTTTGAAAGTAATTTTGTTGAGAAAATGGTAAAAAAGACATTTTTGAAAAAGTTAAAAAATTAGTCTATATAGCTGAGTCTTACTATCATACCAGATCTGGTTCCTATCTAGGAGCCAGATCTGATGAGGTGGCGCTGATTCAGCGCCACATCTCTTAAAAAAAGTTAGGGCCTGCACATTTGGCTCAAAAAATTCTCTGTTTCCCATTTTGAAAATTTCGTAAGGCCCACAAATTTAGAGAAAACCCAACACCCACATTTTTTATTTTTGATTATCGTCCTTGACCACCCCCCAACTAACAAAAAAACCCCAAATTTCTATCTGGAAATCTGATTCTTGCACAGTGAGCCCGTACCCCCTCCCCCAAGATCACTCGCCGGAGGAGGCTGACCGCCAAGCACGCTGACAGCCAAGGAGATTTCTCTACTTGGTGGCCAAGAAGACCACAGCCGGATCGACCAAGAAGGTTTTTGTTTGCGGCCAAGAAGGTTTCTCTCGTGACTACCCAAGGATCCACGGCCGAGAAGAACCATCTGCGTCCCACATTCCACTGATCGACCCACTGCCCCTTTCCAAACTGAGCACAATGTAGTCGAGGCAAGTACTTGGTTAATCGTGGTCGCCATTTTTTTTTTTTTTTAAGTTTGCTGGACAGATTATATTGCAAAGAATAAAGAAAAATGCAATTAGTTTCTTTTATTTTCTGATTATGGAAATTTGGCCAAATGAAAATTCCCTTCTTTGTTTATGGACTCTTTGAAACAAAAGAAATTAGAACTCAAATTTTATGGCGTGAGTCCTGTTTGAAACACAAGAAATTAGAACTCAGATTTTATGGCATGAGTCTAATTAGTGGTATAATTGTCGGTAAGAGGTATATCTTTCTTTGAAGGCCTTGTGGGTAGTGATTTTGGACATTCTTTCTGTTTTCTTTTGCTGCCAAAACTGCTTTATCATTACTTTTCCTCCATCCTTTTCGTTATGGCACATCAAATATTATCCAATCAATAACATGACATACATACCGAAACTTGTACTCTTTTTAAAGAAATAAAAATTACATTGATTGATCTTGAACAATACCAAGGACACAATGGACTTTTAGATAGGACGGACAAAGTTTCATGTGATAATGCTGATCGAACATGATATCCTAGGAATGACATGTTTTTTCAAAGTAAGAGGTGCCCTTACCACGTCTCCCATATGTATGAGTGTTGCTTGTGTTGTCCGTGTCCTTTACTAGTTAGTCACCACCATATTATGGCTGTCTATGACATTTTATTAAAGATAACATTTTATATATGCCAATACAGAATCTAATTTCTCTTTTTTTATTTCCAGGTTTTTGCTTCTCCCAATTCCGTAGGCATGGTGTTACTTGACTGGAGAATAATTTCTTTTTCTCTGGGATCTTTCTGTTTGTATTACGATGCATTGGAGGATTCTATCTTGATGTATATGTAATGTAGTTTTTATAATCTATGGCGCACAAGAGGATTGTACTTTGATTTATCTACTTTGTACTCCGTCACCACCAATTGAGTGCTTGGGAGCATTCTGTTTTGCCTTCTTAACAGTATAATGTATTTAATTAATGGTCATTAGAAGGATTTAAACTTGGTTGATGTAATGTGCATTGTGCATAATACATGGTGTATTGATGTTTTGTGTTTAGTTTATGGTGAATTGGTGGTTGAGATGACTATATTGCTCGACCTCTACTCCGGTAGTTGTGAAAATTTATAAGATTCGTACAGGGTGGAAAAGTTCAATTTTTAGGGGAGACTTTGCTGAATTTTCTGCTAAAATATACATTTCTATGCTTTATGATCTATATGTTCTTGCCAGTTTGGTGATGATGTGTATTTCTCATTTTTAAACTAAAATTATTGTACAATCAATTCACAGTTCACATAAGACATTTTGAAAGGCAAAAGCTGGAAGTTAATCAAATTATAAAAATAAGCTTGAAACCTTTTGTTATAGGATAAATAAGCACTAACCACCATGAAATAATCTAAGTACTACGAAATTGGCACTATACACCTACCTTAGCATAAACTTGTCATCAGTAGTAAATTAGCATCAAACCTTTTACCCCACGAAATACCTGCACTACACAATAGTAGATAATTTCTCTAGACACTATCCCTGCAAATGAAATAAACCACAAACCTTCTTCTAACCAATGGTTAAGCATTGAATACATTAAAGAACCAGAGAGTGAGGGAAATACACCACATGAGATTGTTACAAATGTGTTAGAAGTTTTACATAGTTCAATTCTACCACACATGATACATAGATTATCATTACAACTCAGTATACATGGCATATCCCATTCACTCAAATCACATGTGCCTGGGAAGGTTACTTTGACAACATTAAATAACTGGAAAAGCATACCATCATCATCAATCATGGGTGATACGGCGTCTTTGGTTCAGTTATCTTCTGTCTTACAGGTTCATTTGCCTCAATTTCTCCCAAATTGGCTTCGTCCCATTTCACTTGTGCCCTGGCACATCAATTAAATTCATGTCAGCTTGGTTTTGAATTTTGATGAGAACTGCAAAAACTTCACAGCCAACAAGTTATATTCAATACGCATATGAAGATGTAGGGTATCAAATAAAATGTATAATACATGTCATTATGCCAAATTGGATTTCCTATAATATTCCTGGAAGCATTATACAATAAAATTAAAGTGATACAGTAGCGCCAGCCAGCTTAGCCATTCAGAAAAAGGCATCACACAATCTATGAGACGTTGGTCAAGGAGCTACAAATAACACACATTTCTGAGCCACACATCAAATTTCAAAGGAGATTAGCTATGTCAAACATATAAAAAGACATTGGCATCACATAATTTCAATTCTTTAAGCAACAGATTCAGCACATTTGGTGATAAAAAGTACATCAAGGCAGTTGCCCATTATTAAAAATTCTTTCAACTCTTAACAACATATACGTTTACAAAAGAGAAAAGGAAACATGACACATAATGCTAAATCAGGAATGGCAAATCATTAAATAACTCGTCTCTTCGTTTCAGAAATTTGATATTCCCCTGACATTCCCAATCAAAACCTGATCACAAACACCTAAGCTTGTGATATAAAAAATGCACAATAAGAAGTAAATTAATTCTCTTTATGCTAATATTTGAATGCTAATTAGTTATTAATACTCTATTTTACCGAAAATTTGAAGTAAGTTTGTGTACAAATCCAAGTTTCCTATCGCAATTCAATGCTTTAACTTCAAAGGCAAAATCCACCTAATTTAAAAGCCCGCAAGCAAATAAATAAATATATAAAGCAAACCCATCTCAAGAAAATGCAACCTACCGTCTAAAAGTCACAAAATACAAGATTCCTTATCAACCTACTATTAAAATTGCAAACATTAATTTTCAAGAAAATAATAAATTTCATTTGGGCTGATCTGCATTACCTGAAACTAAGTGCGGTATTTGGCAAGTTTGTGATTCTTGATATAATAGAAGACTTAGATGAGCGATTCGTTACAGTTGATTTTGTTGGCCGGAGAGATCGATAAGCGAAGAGTTCAACGTGTTGCATCCGGCGTTCCACGCTCGCACTGAGTCGACCAACGTCATGTGGAAATCTGACTGTGGTCTTCTTGGCCGTGTTACAAGCTGTACCTTCTTGGCCGATGGAGTTCTTGGCATCCGCCCCTCTGGCGAACGATTTTTGGGGTGAGCCACGGTCGGATTTCCGGAAAGAATTTTTTTTTGGATGGGTTTGGGGGGGGGGGGGTGTGTGGTTTGTCAGGGACGAGAATCAAACGGCAAAACGGTGGGTGTTGGGTTTTTTCTCTAAATATGGGCGCCGCACGAAATTTTCAAAACGGGGAAACGGAATTTTTTTTTAAGCCAAATGTGCAAGGCCTATTTTTTTAAAGAAAGGTGGCGCTGAATCAGTGCCACCTCACCAGATCTGGCTCCTATCTAGGAACCAGATCTGGTATGATAGAAAGATCAAGCCTATACATGGCAATGACATAAATTTGGAAATTCCTCTACTAATACTGATTAGTATATTTTAAAATTGAGACATGATTGCTTTATGTTGTTCTAATGCACTTGTGGATTAATTAATTTATGCTAAAGAATGCAACCAGCAAACACATGGTTGCTCCAACGAGTCCTATGGAACTAGGTGCCTGGTTCCTTATGGAACTAGGCACCCAATGAAATGTTTACCTAACTCTATAAGGAATTAAGCACTTGGTTTCTTAGAATCTTTTTTGCTCGAACAATAAACAAAAATTAACAATTATTATTCATGATGACAACAACAATAATAACATAAAATAGTACAACTATAAAGATATACCACCAATGATTTAAACGTGTTACAGTGATTAGATGCCCGCGTTAAGAATGAGAAGTCTCGAGTTCAAACCACACCTACCCCTCCCCTCTCCTCCGACTTGTGTAAAAATAAAGACGTGCTACCAAGTGGTATAGAAGTTTATCATCCCAAAAACATTTTCTGTCAAGAAACAATAACTTAATAAATTTGAGGTTCATATGTTATTGTAACATTATTCTTGAAGAACATGACTTACACAGAGAACCAAAATTTACATTATCAGCAACGAAGGCTAAAAAATAATAAAAGGCAACTGCCTACTCAAAATTTTACGCCATGTTGCACAAAAGATTATTATCAAAGTACAACATGCGCTGAAATCGAACCACGTCTATAAAGCTCAGTAAAAATAAAGGGAAGTATCAACCAGGTAGCAAAATTAGCTTCCACATGCCCTAGTCTGCAACAGTTCTTCACAAATTTTGGCAGATTCTGACATGCCGGATCATTGACAAGGCTATTAGGATTTACAGACAACATTCACCTTGCCGAGGTTGATTCTTGCAACTGGATAGGAAGCTCAAGACTTCTGGTCTTCTAATAATGACATTACGGGGATCCCCTTGCTAGAGAAACTAGAGCATTTTACTTTAACCTCCTCGCCAACTTCAAAGTCTCTACTAAAGCCAGTCTGCACCGAAGGAGATAAACATTTCATTTTCTTGGGTCTGGACATCTTTATTTTCCTAGGCATGGATTGGTGAAAAGAAACTAAAATGCAGTTGATGACAAATAAATTTACAGTATGATAATTAAACTATTTAGGGTCTATTTGGTAACTATTGATCTTGTTCATCACATGTATTTCCTTTTTGAAATTTGAATTTGATCTCATATAGAATTTGAATTTATTTCCTTGCCAAAATCGAGATGGTTAAATTCAAATTTCAAAAAAGAAATAAATGTGATAAACAAAATCAGTGGCTACCCAATGGACCCACAATCACTCCAAATTTATCCAAATGGTTAAATTCAAATTTCAGAAAGGAGATCAATGTGATAAACAAGATCATGAGTTACCTAAGAGACCTAATTTTCTTAGGTTGGGTGCACCTTTATTTTCGTAGGTTTGGATTAATCCAACTTCTTGCAACTACATACTGTGTGTGTGTGTGTGTGAGAGAGAGAGAGAGAGAGTCCCCCCGGGGGGGGGGGGTTTCAAGAAAACTTCAGTTCAAAAGATGGACTATGAAGTATGAAAATTAACAGTAATTATTAGCTTCAAATGTGGAAAATGCTATTGGTTCAACAAAAATCTACAAACCACTTGTGCAAACACACACGTGGCCCATGTGATAACTATTGATGAAAAAGTGATTTAATGGATAGATTAAGAGGTGTGTTACTTGTGTAACTTTTTGTGTAATTTGTTGTACACACAGGAAATAATATAAAATAAGATATTTGGCTTACGTGGCGTGCATCTTAGCACGCCACATCAATCCTACGGGCAAACATGACCCACTATCAACTCATGTGGTGTGCCTAGATGAACGCCACACAGGCGTTTGGCGCCATAAGATTTTATATAATTTCTCATAGCACCGCTCTTCAAATATATAGAGTACGCATGAACATCAGCTGATAAATATCAAAGAAGGGCTGAAGCAGAAAATACAGGTGAAAAAAAAAAAGAGTATAGAGTTAAATAACAATAAAAAACTTGAGGCTGAGATTTGCTACAATAATAATACGGTACTTACCTCGAAACGATACATCCCACGGATACCACCACCCAAGTCAAGGACTAGTCCACGTGCACGAACTTGATGAACCTTAGCTGTCATTTCCATTCCAAGCTTTAGTTTCTTCGCGCTAAGGGGTGCCGCAGGTTTTGATTTTTTATTCTCTACAACACCCTGAGAGTCTGTATTGCTCTCATCTTCATCATGTCTTACAAAGTTAGCATTGTTCCCAATAGGAGACTTTACTTTAGATTTTGAAGCACTGTGGGATCTCGAACTTCCTTTGGACTTCTCATTCAGACCAGCAGATTTTTCCTCCTCATCACACTCAATAGCACTTTCGATCAGAACTCCAGAGGTTCCAGATAACAAGGATGCCGCACTGTCGAAGGGATTGCCATCTTGATATTTTTTCTCATGCATATTATCAACTGGTTCCAAGACTTTAGGTGCTTCTTGGGCAGTCAAAACAGATTCTTCTGCTGCAATATTTTTCCTTGATCCGGGTCTAGGTAAAGTGGCTTTAAGAGATAAATTAACATTACCACGAACATCTAGTCCAATGCACATCAAGTTAAGTACTTGTCCTACTGATACCACATCAGAAACCCGGGACACCTGAACGATTACACACACACTTAAAATGGTGAGAAGCCGTAAGAGAAGGTTCCTCAAGATTAGCGCATGCATACAAAATTATGCATGCAGAATGTGACAAAGGCACAAACCGGTTCATGGGACAGCTCAGAGATGTGCAGAAGACCCTGTTGGCCTCCATTGAACTCAACAAAGGCACCATATTCTTTGATTGAAGTAACAACGCCTTTGTATATTCCTCCCTTTACAATCTCACGACCCACTATGGAATCAATCTGGGGAAGAAATGCATGGGAAGTCAGTTGTGAAAACAAAGCTTCTCAGAATAAACAGATCAACAAAGCAACAATCTCTGCTCTTCCGATCTGTCAGTAAAAGGAACCGATAAAATAAGAATATAGCACGGAATGTAGGAAATTTGATCCTAAATATTGAATTTAGCAGCAATCTTATAATGCCGGACTGAACTTCTTATGACATGCAATCATGCATCACATCATAGAACTTTTCTTTAGAGGTGGCACCAACAATATAAGCCATTGGGATGGGCTTGCCTAGTATGTTAACTTGGGGATGGCGAAAACTGGAAGTATGTCTCAAGAACTAGAATTTTCTGGCTTCGTAGAGTACCATAGAGATATGATTACATGTTCGGTAAACAAAGAACCAGTTGGTTCTTCGATAATTGGCCTTTTTACATTGGAGGATGGGAAAATAATCATAAATACATGGAGACCTTCACCTATTCAATATTGAATAAGAAATTGCCAACTATAAGAAATTGACAACTAGACTAGAAGTCTAGATAAATAAATAGCATTATTCATATAAATTAGAGGATCATCAAACATGCAATCACCTTTAAAATTAAAAGCATAGAATTGTCTGATTTGGTGAAAAATATTCATGATGGTTCTAACAAGGTGCATTTCTGATTAAGAAAAAAACAGAGACAAGCATTATCAAATTTCTCAACAGAAAGCCATTTATCCGAGGCTGGACTCATAACCTTCCAGTACACAGAAAGGAAGGGTGTGCCTTCTTAAAAAGTGAAAAGTGCACTAGGAGTTGAAAAATCATTAAATAGATACTAACAAAAGCTAAATACTATAATATAGAACTAATTAAAAAAAACATAAGTATTTTGAGTCAGGATTTATATATACATAATACAATTTCTAAAGAAATTTATATCTTGATGGCAATTTCTGGAACAAGGGAAGAGGTAGAAATAGAGGAGAGAGAAAGAAAGCTTTTCATGGCTTCAAGATTTTTTTTTTTTTTTTTTTGGGCAGATCATTCTACATAATCTAAAGGTTATATATCAGAGCCATGAGGGGAATCTGCTTGACCATAAATATACAGAATCTCATCAATTTCAGCAAGAAACAATGCATGTGAACTAAGTAAAACACAAAGAGAAAGAGAGAGAGAGAGATCACCTTCTCCATTACTTTTTCCAACACCGGCTGATTTTTTGCAACCAGGGTAACAGAACCATCACTGACTGAAATCCGTGCACCTGTAGCATAAAACTGTGTCAAAGATCTTACTGCATTATCAGACCACCACGCTAGGAGATAGTCAGACTTCTATAGAAGTTTGTTCTGCAATGATGACAGCAAAAATCACAATTCACAACATACAATCACAGATCAAAAAGAGCAATGTTCTTGAATCATTCTGAAGAATAACTAAATATCCAGATATTTAGAAGTTTATTGGGGTCATCACAGTGAGAACAATATACAAAAATACCACAGAAAATCCGGCCCTTTTCCCTTTCAGAAGCATACAGTAGATAAGCTCTTTATTCAAAATGAACAAACGCCATGCTCCAAGTCATTTAAAAAGGATCACCAGAAAAGTGAGAAGACTTAAAAAATAAATATCTGGAAATTAGGGCAGATGCATAACTAAGCATATATAACCATGATATATAGGACCAAACAAAAAATAAGTAAAATAAAATCACATTTTACTATAATAAAAACATAATCATGAAGGTTTTTCACTGAATGCTCCCCAAAGGTGAGATTTGGTGCTATTAGATGCTAAAGTATAAATAATTGATGAAAGGATAAGTCGAAGTCTGACCCTAATCTACAATAACTCATTTGTTTCTCTTCTAATTTCCTAATCCCTGTTTATCTATATGCTTTTCATAAGGCATTAGCCATAACTGACAAGCCAGCAACTCACATCCTACTATATAGCAGTAGAGATGTTAAACCACGGTGGCAGGCAGATAAAAATAAGCTACACCTGCCCATAAGCGGACAAACAGGTAATCATCCAGGGCCCCAGGTTGGCAGGTCCCAAGCTGTACTGCCTACCCAGCACCCCTTCCAGGTTTTCATTTGGCTCTCCCTCAAAACTTCAAGTCCTTGGAAAAGAGAATTTATTTCTGCCTTAAAAGAATTTCAAGGCAAAATTAATTTCCTTTGCATATATTAATCTCCCCAAATAGAAGGCAAGCGAAATTTTTCTATATTTTCATGCCATGTAATTGGAAAAAATAAATAAATAAATAAAACAGGAAAATGTCATTCAATTTAGCATGGGTAGGGCCACCCAGTTTCAAGACACGCCAGCTATGCTGCTTCTAGCAAGTGACAGCCAACCATTTTGGCATACCGAACATGACACTACTGCACAGGTCAGTGACGTCAGTCTTTGTCATTTAAATCCCATCAACGTTTCAGAGAACGAGGCTCTCAAGAGAAATAAACAAAATACATTTACACAATTTCAGACAAGAGATTAGCCACGATAATTCTCTATCATCGGAGCTTTGTATCTAAAAATCACACATTCTTCTTTTCCATGTGCGTATGGCTTACTTAACGAGACAAGATAGAATATGTGAGTTATACCACTACAAAATCATTAATACACTCAAGAATCAATATTCAGAGCACTCATGAACAAATCCTTACCTGTTTCTTCTTCAATTTTCCTCTTCAAGGCACCAAGAGGACCAATTAGACGGCGGATGGTATCATTGCTATACTTCAACGTCACTGCACCATTAGCCATGTGAATAAATAAGTGAGATCTTATATTGTTAACTTCATATTCCTGGTCCTTTCAGACCAGAAACAACAGAAAGAAATAGCCAGGACGAGCGAATCTTCTCGAGTCCGTTTGGCCACCAATTATATTGGTTTCATCATAAACAAGGCGTCAACCATTAATGTGATAGAATAAGTCACATCATGCCAGGTGTCAAGCATAATGGTTGACACCTTGTATGTTTATAGCCAAAACCAATTATAATGCATTATAATTTACTGCCAAAGGGGGAAGGGGGGCATGAAAATTCAAGCTAAGTTTACATAATAACCCATCTTTATCTCATTAGAAAGCAACGTCAATGCCATAGGGACATCTTACATATCCTTGGAGAGTTTCTGCCATCCTGAGATCGTGCTACATTTATTTCTCTTTCCATTTGATCTAGGAGTTGAAGCCGACCTCTACGTGCATGTTCCAAACACTCACATATGATATCTAGAGGGATTCCAGCAGGTTTTATATCCAGCTGAATAGCTGTAATGCCATTTCGCGTTCCGGCAATTTTGAAGTCCATGTCCCCCAAATGATCTTCCAGACCCTAGAAGAATTGGCAAATGCAAAACACGCTAAGCAAAGAAATGAGTTACTAGTCAAAGTTAAACAACCAAATACTCGTTACACCAAAATCCTAGTTTTTAGTGTCAAAAAGTCATTGACTTGCAACCTTGAGTTGACTAAGAGTGTAATGGAGAATTAATTCTCTCCCACATTCATTCTTCAACTCACAATCTTTGGGGGGAGAAAAAAAGAAAAGAAAAGAAAACAATCTTCACATCTCACAAGAACTTTTTCCTTACTTTTTTAATCACACAAAAATAAATAAATAACTTTTTACGAAGTCAATCCTCAAAAAATCAAAACCATAAACCCCTTCAAAATCCTCCATGCTCTAGCTCTATAAAGTACTATTAGCACAGATACTCCAAAATAGTCTGAGACAAACTCTTTAAACTTCTAGGGTTGTATTGCTTTGTTTTCTGCTCTACCTCCTTCCCTAAAATACTTTCTTCCTACATCCTCTGACTCTCTTCTTCAAATTTCTTTGGGCTCAAAATTCTGAAGTCTGGCAAAAAACAAAAAACTATATCTTCACAACATTGAACAGCGAAAGAAACTATCAGAAAGGCCAATTGATAACCATTCCCAAAAGAAATGCTCAATTTTTTTTCCTGAATCTCAAGTTCGTGGTGGACCAAAAATAGCTTTTAAGGTACACATTCCAAAGTATGATAAAGAAATGTCACTGTTTTCTCAAAAAGATATGATCGTAAGCCAAAAAGATTTCCTCACCAAGATATCAGTTAAGATTCTATAGTCTGAGATTTCACCAGTAGATAAATCAACTTCACTAACAAGGCCCACAGACAAACCAGCCACATGTTCTTTCAATGGAATGCCGGCATCCATCAACGCCATGCTGCCTGCAAGAACAGAAACATGTCATGTCTTCTGAATGTAATATTTCTAGGGAGATCTTGTAGGTCGGATGTCTGGGAAACATTTTCATGAAAAAGCTGACTTGATATAATTGTCCAGCAAGAAGAGATCAAGTTCGTCATCCAGAAAGTGACATTCCTGAATGTGGGGTGGACAGGGGGAACTTCTAAAGGATGCAGACAGTAAGATAACAACCTGCACAGACGGATGCCATTGATGTCGATCCATCTGATGCCATAACTTCTGCATTGATACGAACTGTATATGAACAATCCTCTTCAAGAGGTAATACAGCAAGTAGAGCTTTCTCAGCAAGAGTGCCTGTGACGTAAAGATTCAAGCATCAACCAAAAAACTTGAACTTGTATCTCAGATAATCGGCATAGTTATGCTCTTTTTCACATGAATAGACGACCTAATAGGAAAATATTAGCAAGTCCAGAAATTCTCTCGAACAAAAACCATTCCACATTCAAGCAAGATGATGGGGAACCCATGGACAACCAAAATAACAGTAAATGCTAGCATTCTAAAAGAATGAGCTTCTTCTCATCACATTGTAGCACTCAAAAAATTCCGTGTCTTTTTGACAATACATAGTAACATGTGCAAGGAAAGAAAACTCATCAGGAAAGGGGTGCTCTAGGACTATGACTGGGGATGCAGGTGAATAGACAATGACAGTGTTAACAAATGGTCGTCCCGTTAAAAGACACCAAGAATTGCCAACTGAACATGTGTTAGATGCCTGAATATGAAGATGAGGCATGGTATTTTAGTATTTATAAATCATGCAGAACTCGTAAATTCTTGATAAATCAATAATCCATCAAAACTCAAGTGATAAACAAATTTTTCCATGTGCCATATATATCAATTATTCACCTGAAGAAGCTGGAAGGTACACAGAAGGGAAAGTGCTAATAGATAAACAGGAAAAAAATTTCAGGTAAAACTTTACAATCAAAAGCATCTTTTTAAAGCACATCATGACACTCGGGACAGCAAAACACTAAAATCATGGCAAGTTGGATATCACATGGGTTTGCGTACCACCACAATAGGCGGAATTAAGCCTCAAGGCGTTTTTGCCTTCAGAGGCGAGGCATAAGTTTCAAGGCGTTTTAAGGCGTAAGCCTCGATTGGAAGTAAGCCTCGATTGGAAATGAGAAAGAGTGGGAAATTTTGTAATAAAAAAATAAAAACAAAAGTATTTCCTTTCACATATCGCAAAGAATAAATTAAATTTGATAATATACCCCTCATCACATATTTATACTATAATGAAAAATATGAATATGCAACACATATTTATCTCTAAAATAAAA
>CAVNYN010261285.1:0-22205 GCA_963692815.1 Nyctanthes arbor-tristis
AACACGAATTCAGCAAATCCAATTTTTCTTAAATTACCCTCGAAACACGACCGAAAATTAATGCAAATCTCAAAATTAAAAACTGAAACACCGGAACAGGCCCTTAGAGTTTAGATGCATCTCTATATAAACAGTAGCTCTCCAGCATTTTTTTCTTTATTTCCTAGAGAAACAAAAACTATTATCACAAATAAAGACTAAACCAGATGATTAAGTTGGCAACTCATCACAAGAGGTATGCATTACATTTTTCATGGCACTACCAGAGATTTTAATTCCCGAAGCATTATGCTACGAATATCTCCACTATATAATCCTGAATTTTAGTCAAATATTTGAATTAAGGGTTAACAATTAGTAAAATTCTTCTTCCTATCAAAGTTAACCCCCTCCCTCCTGCCTTCCTTCCTTCCCTCCCTGTTTCTTTTTCTTCCCCCCCCCCCACCCTTTCTTTCTTCCCTCTTATTTTCCTTTATATTCTATTTTTCCTCCTTAAAATCATCCAATACTGAATAGTGACCTGGATGGACCATACTAGAATTAAATAGAAAGGATAATAGACGTAAACGCTAGAGTTCCAAATGAGGAAATAATACCATATCGATTTAGTGCTTGTTTGATTCAAATTATGGATGTGAATTATGAGGAAATTATAATTAAAAATGAGCGTGTGGTGGAGATTTAATTGGTGTTTGAAATGTGTGGATGTAATTGAATAGCTGTCAGCCGCAGGTGAAATTATAATTTGTATGATAATGAGAATCAAACAAGCACTTAGGCATTTTAAAATATATTAAACCAATATAAAGATATAGGTTCATTTGAAGGGGCAGATACATGCTCTGGCACTGTATCTCAATCTTTCATTTCAAATCACAGTTTACAGAAAATTCTCGTTTGTGTAAAAGGCATGTGATTTGCAGAACTCCACAAATTGACCTTATCAATGTGTAGGATTCTAACTATCAAGTCTAACCATCAATCCATTAAACAATGTTTCTGGCAACTCTGGTTTTATAAATCACTTTCATAGAATGCCACAGGTAAGCATCTTCTTGGTACAATCATTTTTTTTTAATTTATTTGAAACAATTTCACCCAATTGGGTCCCATTCAACTTTTCTTACTTGCTAAAATGATAGTCTTAACATGAATGGAATCTACCAACTAATTGTACATTACCACCAAGATAGTGACACATAATTTTATAAGTTCATTTAATGAAATGAGCGTTGTCAAATGGAGGGAAATATTGTATCCCCACATAAAACTTATGTTCAGAAGCACACATTTAAGAACTTATACTAATGGAAGCCAATTGTTTGTTTTTCTAGTTATAGAAAATTGTATCGACATACTTGAATGAGTTGAGTGAGCTCAGACTTCAAAGTAGAATTAGCTGGAAATCTTGCTGCCAAAGAAAGAGCAATCCGGGGATCGACAGAGAAGGCAGTCCTTGCACAATCAATCCATTTATCTGTGCTAATTTTGAGCCGAGAAGTGTTTTCCCTGAAATCAAACAGGAGGATTAGAAGCTTTAGTATCACCAGCCACAAAAAATAATGAACAAATGATAAATCCATCAAACACAAATAACAATTACTTGGGACCAATAGGTTGTGCCCAAACATCAAGCCTGTCAGCCTCATGCTGGCATAGCATCAGAAGCAACTGCCGCCGCTTCTCTCGTCCAACAGTATAATTCTCCATCTGACCCCAGACAGGGTGACACCGATCCTTCTGCAAACAAGGCACGCAAAAGAAGATAAAAAATTTAAAAAATAAAAAAATAATGTGAACAGCATATTACGAAAACCAAAATATAATTTGAAGGGAATTTAAGTGATGCTTCAGGCAGGAAAATTATGCAAAGTAGAAGCTGAAAAATTCCAGTTGAAGAGAAACAATCATACCATGCCATTCAAAGACGTGTGCTCTTCCGATCTCCCCTGTCCTTTGGAATCATTCCAGGAAGTGTCCAACCGCTCACTTAAAAGATGATGGACAAATACAGAAAGGGATTGCACTTCACCCTGAGAAAAATTGTTACTCAAATCATACCATTCAGGTTCGTGGGCAAACCACCCTAATGAGGCCCTGTACTTACAAAAGAAACTAAATCACATTTCTTTTTTAAAAGCAGGAACTCCGAAGTTTATGGAAAAACTATAAGAGCAGATGGCTTGTCTCAAATGCAACAGTAACTAGAAAGAGAGAATTCATGCAAGATAAGAGGCAAAGAAATGTAATCTAGAAGTCAACTGTTCCATGATAATTATGGATATCCACAAATTCATATAAATGAGATAACTATAGAAAAGCATGTTAACACTAACGTCAGGCCACATTTTTGGATAATGAAGCAATAATTCTTTACCCAAAAAATGAGATAACTATAGAAAGAGAGAATTCATGCAAGATAAAAGGAAAAGAAATGAAACCTAGAAGTCAACTGTTCCATAATAATTATGGATATCCACAAATTCATATAGATGAGATAACTATAGAAAAGCATGTTAACATTAATGTCAGGCCACATTTTTGGATAATGAAGCAATAATTCTTTACCTAAACTATAGCAGCATCATTTTAACAGAACTTCTGGCACCTATAAACAGGATCGAATGGTATTCTGGAGTCAGGGTCGTTTGGACCAGGCAGGGGGGGGGGAAACGGGGTAAAAGTTGGAGAAATGGGGGACTACTCATTACAGCGGGTGGGGCCCCTAGTAATGGGAAGCGATGTGAATTTGATTTTTGGACACAAATGAACGGTACCCAAAAAATCCTTCATCCTTCACTACACCTTTCAGTGCATATGAACGAAAAAGAAACTGCTAATCATCCATAAAATTACTTGGAGAAATAAACAAATGAAGCAAATTATTCCAACTTATCCTTTAAATTTACAGGGGACATGGAACCTTGGTCCTGAACTCTCATGCTTAAGTTAAACGTTTGATGCCGGTGGCTCTTGTATCAGTGTTTTCATCAGAGTCTTTGTGCCTCTCAGAAGTATATTAAGCAAATTTTTTTTTTTTTTTTTTTTTAAACACATTAAGGAAGAAAAGGAAAAGGAGGGAACTCAATGAACACAAGCTTTTTTTCTGCTTCACAGTTACTAACATCATATTCAGCATGTAAACGAGGAAAAAAAGTACCTCCTTGTCTGCTAAAGTCTAAAGAAAAATGATGAAGAGGAGTATTCTACAAGTTTCGGCCCATTATGTCCTTTATATAATTTAGCCCATTAGACAAATTTTAGGGTTTTAGTTTTCACTGTTTAAACTCATTGTTGATCATTAGGGTTGGTTGAGTTTTAATAAAATTAAAGGATTTGAAGAATTTCTTCAATTGTGAACCTAAATGATTGATTCATGCGCAAATCTTCATTTATAATCCCGTATTAGCCATTTGTTACTCTTCCACCTGCATGAGTTGGTATCAGAATGAATCTTCTCCGACCCGGGAAGAATGACGAAGATGAGAATTCTAGAAGTTTAGACCCATCAAAATACCAAACAAATATCTATGTAATATGAGCACAATCAGTTGCTTATAATTCAAGACAGTCCATTTAAGGATAAATTTTTCAATAAGGTATTGTACAGAAGTTAAGGCATGAAATATACCAATTTGGCAATTGAACACAGAATATCCCAATAAACTTTCTGATCATACCTGTAAATCCTGTCTTCCAGCAACTGTAGGCTAGTTCTGAAGTTGTAAAGATTCCCCTGTGACTGACAAGAGCAAAACTTTAGGCCAAAAGCATGAGTGTAAAAAATGTTCCAGTGACAGCCGGATGGCGTGAAAAATGCCACGGGAGTTTTGTTGTCCCCTGCAACATCCGACTGAGTAACAAAAGCTGCTCAACACTGTCATGTCGAACTACCTGAACAGATGAAACATTTAATGGAAAGAATGGATACTTCGTGTCTTAATTTAAAACGTAAATCATGACCAGAATATTCGAATAGAGGAGATAAAGCCAAGATAACAAAAAATACAGACATTGATCTGCTATGAAAAAAATAATGCATTAATTGGCCAAACGTTGAAAGGGAAAAAGTTCATTCAGTCAAAGTCTAATAATAAGTCTGCAGATTTATGAAAGCAACAAATACAAGTTCAGTTTTTAACCTTCGATTAATCTACCTAATTATAAACAATATGACATGTAAGGTATAAATTTACTATTAAAAGATAATGAATCACCATTGGGTAAAGGGATATAAAGACCACGACAGTTAGTAAAGGAACTCACAGTAAATAATATGAATCATAAGCTGGAAACACTTGGTGACTGTATAGACTCTTACAAGTGTAAAGTGGGCCAAGACATCCTGTCAGAACCACACACTGGCCCTTTAATTTTTATCGTCATTTTAATAAGATAAATGGTGATGGCAACAACAAGAAGAAAGGCCTGTGAGGGAAACATGGTGCCCCTTTCAGATCTATTTCTTTACTTGCACACGAAGTTTCCTGTTTTAAAGCATCTGCACAGATTTCACAGAAAGAAAGAGAGCCTAAGGGATAAAAGCCTTTGTATGTCATGTCTCACCTCAAATCGATCAATAAAAAACCCAAGCCACAGTCTGTGAGCCGTTATCTGTTCCACAGGATCCTTCTCGGGCAGTTGCTCAGGCTCACCCGGAGCAAGATGAGGTCTTAACTTTGCAGCAGGTCCATAATACATCACATCAGATGCAAAAAGACCCCTCTTGCTATCAATAGTCCATAACCATGCATCAACAAGTTCAGCAAGGACTAGGGAGCCCAATTGAGGTGCTGCCGAAACTAACCATGTCCAGATATACACACCAGTTTCCATTGCATCTGGTGTGGTTATGTAGGCTGGAGACCAGCAAAGAAGACGCAGAAGTTGTGAAAAGCTTTCAGCTCTTGATTTTGTATCTGAATCCTGCAAAAAGGGTATCTGCATTATGTACTAGAACTGACGAAAGAAATTTGTTTTACCATATAGACTACAGAAAGTGGCAGGAGAGCAGTACAGTACCATATTTGCGAGGAGCAAAGCAGTTGCTTGAGAACAAGTATCACGAAATGATGATTTGTCCACTTCGCCACCTTTCTCTGCATTGTTAACAAACTTTTGGAGCAAACGCACGAACCTTGAAAGTAACATTTCATTGAAGGGTTCATTTTTAGATTGTGGGTGTTGCAGTGACAATCCCAGACGCATTCCTGGAAGGTCAAGATTAAGACCAGAACTAACTGGTGTAGGCTTATCAAGGCCGCCTATGCTCTCATATAACCTTCTCATTCCAGCAATTTCTCCAGCATGGTTACATTTTACGGTTGCACTAACCATACCAGTACCGAGCACTTCCAGATTGAAGGCATCAGTTAATTTCAAGTTCCCTCCAGATGCTGCAGCAGCTGCGGCCATGACAGCAGGAATATTTGCAGTTTTTGTACCAGTCCAATCATTTTTACCTGTACCAATCCTTATTTCTGATAAAAAAGACACCACATCAGTTGTAGGCCGTGATCTTTGCCATGTATCAGCTCTGCAAAGCCTTTCCTGAATATAAAAAGCTCTATTGTTAGGATCAGGACATCAAACAGAAGTAAAAACATTTTTAAACTGCAAGAACCTTTTAATTTGTCTCTCTTTCGGTGTTAGTTACACACAAAAATAATAAGCTGCAGGTCTTTGTATTGATCAGTTAACAGGGTTTCAAAGGACGGTAGAGAACTCAGTTGCTGAATAAGCATCTTGTCACCTATTAGTATATAGCATAGCAAAAACCACATATGTTGGTAGCAATTCACCCACAGTAAAATAATCATTCCAAATAATATTTTTGGCTTCAGGATCACATTCTGAGGGGCAAGTTTTTAGGGCTTAAAGCATGTATGTGCCATACAAAGATTTAAGGTTGCTTTTACAGGAATAACTTTGTGAATAAATTCAACATTTCATTCAAAAGAAACGTAACAAACATTCATAAATGTAACCAAAAAACCCTTTCAAATACTAGCTAATATGTCCATACAAAAACAATTTTAAAAAAGAAGGAAAGGGGAATCACGTTAGAATATTCTAACATTAAAACAAATGATTGCATTAAGTTTGACACAAGAATTCATATCCTCTTAACTCATGACGAACATAGCTTGTAGATTTGGTGAGGAATCGTTTATGCTTTCCATTGGCTAGAATTCAGCTAACACCCCTATAATATTCTGTACTTTCTTATTTCTAACTAATACTCCCTCCGTCCCACAAAGATAGTCTAGCACACCCGTCCCAAAAACATAGTCCACTTACCATATTCAGATCCATTTAATTTTTCATTTCCATATATGCCCCCTAATTAAATCGATCTTGTTATTACTCCACATCAACTATCTATGTATTAGAAATACTATCAAACAATTAATGAGACAAGGGTATATATGGAAAAATACATGTAAAATTTAATATTTCAATATATTAACCATCATTTCTTAATCTATCTGAAAATAACTAGTAGACTACCTTCTTGAGACTGAGGGAGTAATAAAATACCTTATTTGATGGTTTATTTTTATCATCCCAACAAAAGAAAGTCCTTGCAGCTGGGGAAAGAAAATAATTTCTTCAAAATTGAGCTTTTTCTATTTTCCAGATTGGCAGTTGAGAAAAGTCAACACTAAACTCTTTTGAGGGCTTAGATTTTTTTTTTTTTTAAAGGGAGGAGGGCTTAGATGTTTTGAAGCCTCTTTTTTGCTTCAAAACATAATTTTATGCCCTCATAAAACCCTAAAACATTGATGATATCAAATCACCCCTTTCCACACATTTTCAAATTTCAAGCAGTCCCCAAAAACTACTATGGTGGTGATGGAGCCGCCAAACTTACACTTTCAGGGGAGGAACTAACATAAAAGAAGTATAGAGAAGGAAAGGAAAAGAGAGTGGAAGAAAAAGGCAAAAAGAAAGGGCATTCTACTATATCAGTCTGTTAAGGGGGTCAAATATCGAAATTGTAAAACTAAAACATGAATCCAATCATTTGGGTTCACTTCCTCGTTAGTGGAAGATCAAAACAGAGTTGGACGGATGGAGAAAGACTGTTATGAAGCCAATAAATATGAATTATGGTGATATTCAGGATTCTACTGATTACAAAAATTTGAGTTCATGAGCAAACTATGAGGGCTTTAGACTGTGATCGGAGTCATTATGAAGTATCATGATGTTCCAAAAAGTGATTATTTGGGTATTTACTATAACTTAATATAAATTAAAAGGATCCGTGTAGTTAAGTATAAATTAAAATGATACACGTCACTGACTCAAAAATTATGAGAGTAAGATGCAAAAGAAAAGAAAACTAACATTAGAAAAGTAGTCTATGTAAGAAAGAAAAAAATAGAGGAATATCTCCCTGAGGAATAAGAATTATGATCTACAAAAGGGAACACCAAAATTGCTACAGACGCTCTTCCGATCTATGACTTCCAACTAAGAAACTAAGAGAACCTGAAGAAGCCCCTGACTAGTGCACGGTGCATGCGACAGTGAAACAATGATCCATTCCCGAACAATCCTCTGGTATAAAGAACGAATACTAGCAATGTGAGCAGGATCATTCACGAGAGCTGATGGTGGACCATTATGCGCTGAAAGTAGCAAAGCATCCAGACAAGAAGGATTCCACAATATCTACAGGACAGGACCGATGGTTACTTATATTAGCATGTGAAGCAACAAAAGAAGTGAACGGCATTATGATTATCAGAGCTGTTAATTTATACCTGAGGAAACCTATCCCTAAGTCGAGTTAATAAATTAACAGAGATATCTCGTATATGTTCGTCTCTCTGAGACAAATTTTTTATAAGAAAACAGGCATGGACAGATAGAATAGATTCTCTAGTCTCGGCTTCTTGTCCAATAGCAGATGCTCCCGCTTCCTGTTTAAGTTTCAAATGCCATTATCAGTTGTTTAAAAAATTTATAGCCCGGTGTTAGCAAACCAATTTTATTTCAAATTTGAATTTGATCAAACCAATCACATCCATGTATCTTGTGGGACCCGCATATAGTACATAAAAGTATGCAAGCTACAAAAAGTAGAATACCAGCCACACGACCGCTGCTTCAAAAGCTTGGTGGACAATAGCAGTCAAGCACTGAGATACAGCTGGCATCAGATTGGGGCTTTTCAAGTATTCAAAGACACAGCTGAAGGCACTTGGAGAAAAGGTTGAACTGGGTCCACGATTGAGAATGCCACCATTGCTGCTAAATCGTATAATCTCCAAAAATGCAACAGCTAAGAGATAAGTGGTTTTGACCCCTGTAGAAGACATGATGTATATGAGAGTGAAAGTCAAAAGGCCCACAGAGCTTGCCCAAAATACAGATTCTTTTGTGATTTTATAAGAAATATAGCTTAACCTGAAATTGCGCTCATTGCTGAAACCTCAACTCGTGCCCCCAGAGCAGCAGAAAGAGCAGTTCTTTGACTAGCAGCAGCTTTCTCATTTCCGCTTCCTCTCCTGCTACCTGGGTTATGAAGTGCATTAAGTTCCAATTCATCTTCAAGCCATTTCACAGAGCTCACCACCTGAAAAAATACAAAATGATCTCAGGGTATGAAATAGTAATTGTCGTCTCCGATAATAACAGTAAGAAATCAAGAACAATAATCATTTAATATTAACCAAGTAAACATCAGAAATGAAAAATCATCTTCATGTAATCATGTTACCATAAACCTAAATGGGCGGCATTTTCACAGTAGTCATGTTGAGAAAATCCTTTTTTTAAAACTGGGTAATCTGTGATACACTGCTCTTAATTGATGTAACATCAACCAATATCTACAATTCAAAGGGGAGAAAAGAGTGGCACCAGTAACATTATTTCTTTGAAGGCCATAGCACATAGCTACAAGTACAATACAGTAGTTGGATTATGGATATAACGCACATGCATTCAGCTTGAGTATTGTGATGAATTACATTCTCGAATGAATTGGACTTGGACATGACAAAATCCTTAAGGCAAGACAAATGAGTACAGATAAGATAAGCTGCCAATGCAGGCAAGAAATGAAGTACCTAAAAATTTCCATGAGAGCATGTAATTATTTATGCCCCCTTTAGTGTTCTATTTCAAAATAGAAATAAAATGAGCGAAAATGAGAGGTGATGGAGATTTGCATTGTACATGTGAATCCCATGAACTATGTTCCGTAATTGGTTTGAGCATTTTATATTTCAAACTAGAAATAGAAAGCTAACATAGCTTTTTTCTTATGATTTTTAAGGAACAAATACACAAAACTCCGCCTCTTGTTTTAACACACCTCGTTCATTCCCCACCACATCCATATAAGTAATTAGAGATCATTTGTGGATTGGTCCACATTTCCCCAGGAAAGAGTATTTGAATGCTATAGTAAGCAATGATGACACGTTACTGTATTTATTCAAAATATTCATCAATAAGGTCTGAAGGTAGGACTGGAAACCTTAATGGCATTGTTTGCTCAACATTTGGTCAAGTTGGACAACTAGACCAGAACCTCAAATGTACCATATCAAATCAGCAAGCACATAATAGGAATACTAATTACATAATGATGAAATCAGGATGCTAAGCAAAAGGTGACAAGGTGGAAATGCTGCAAATTCTGTCATGAGAAATGTGATCTTAAAAGATGGTTAATGCGTTGATTAAATTTATAAGCAAAATCATGTAAAGAACAAGATGATCAAGAATTTCTTCAAGAAACATTTAATGATGAATGATGCCTAAGCACAGAAATTTCTGAACTGACCATAGGTGCACATGCGTACAAGAAGAAACAAGATATCTTTTATGTATGCAAAGAGCTTAGTGCTCATCAGTGGTGGAGCCACATTGATGCATTGGTATGCACGTGCATACCCATGTTGTTAGACCTTTTTTTCTTTTGTTTTTTTTGGTTCCCTCTCTGTCCAAGATAATTCTCTTGTTTTGACAAAAGTGGCGTGATATTCTAACTAAAAAATATTCAACATGGGTCTCAAATTCATCGTGAACTTTAATATGAGCTGATTTGCAATATCATATTATGAGTATACCAACCGCTCAAATGCCTTAAAGAGTCAAAATAAAAACGTCACTTTTGCCTTTTTAATTTTCCCTCATACCTTAAGTTTTCAAACTTAATTCAAGTAAATCCCAAATAATGCCCATATTTTTCTTATTTAGTTCAAAACAGTCCTTTATGTAGATTTTCACCTTTAATTTTGCCCTAATAGTTCAAATCCTTTCAATAACTCAACTAAATTCCAAACAAAAGTCAATTCTCTAAAAAATTTCCAAATAAATGAATAAAATCTATGGAAATAAAACTGATCTTTCAACAGCTCCAATAACAAGTTAACTCCATATCTATCTCTTTTTCTATTTCGTCTTCAGTCCTATTATCATTGTTATTTGGTCTGGGCAGGGGACTCAGCCCTCCGCGCTTCAGTCGAATCCTGCCCCCAAAAGGATGGTCAAACTTCACGATTATTTATCAAATATATGGGTAATCTTCGGCGGCCGGAGAAGAAAAGATTTCTATTATAGTAGGCCCCCATGGCACACGCAGAATATGGGGCCAAAAATTGCATTGTTATAGTGCTAACCAAAAAGAACACGAGTGAAGAGAAATGATCCTAAATTTTCATTTATTCACTCAACAACGTAGAATTAAGGTAGTTGGGTAATGGATAATCAAATGAACTTCTATATATATGAACAACGCATGGTTATCACACCGTCTTTTTTTTTTTTTTCCTGACAACTTAATTGTGCATACCCAAGTAAAATCTCTGGCTCTGCCACTGGAAAAAGTTGAAGCATTGAAAATATTACATATCCTTGCTCGCATGTTGTTGTTGGGGGGAGGGGGGCGAAAGCCAAATATAAACAGTAGAAGTTTTGATGATCAACGCTCATATATACTCCCTCCGTCCCTCTAAGACAAGCAACCACATGTTTTCACATAGATTAAGAAAACACATTAAATCCTTTCAAAAAAAGATAAGAAAAGAAAAGGAAAAAAAAAAAAGAAAGAAAGAAAGAAAACATATTAAATGTGGTTGGAATTGTAACATTTTCTATGTTCTTCCTATTCTACTCTTGCACTAAATGGCCATAAAATGGCTAAATTATCTTTGAAATTATTAATTTTTTTCTTTTGTAGGGAGTTGAAATGTGTGATTTTTTATTGTTTATTATTCCTATTATCTTGAAAATGATTTCTGTTAATAACAAAGAAAACAGGGGTATATTAGGTATCTAAGGGCAAAAAAAAATATAGATATATATATATATACACACACATTCAATAAGGAAACAGGACTACAATTTGGGGCACACGAAAAAGGAAAACAAGCCCATCTTAGTGGGACAGAGGGAGTAATAAATAAAGATTTTTCCAACTTACAAGAGGTGGGGTCCCTTGAGAGATGCGTTGAACAGAAGATGACCACTGTGGATTCCACATATATGGTCCACCAACTGCTTGGAGGGCAACAGTACCCATGCTGCCTACACTATTAAGTGTAGTGGAAACTGACTTTGAACCAGTCGGCCCTTTCTGTATTGGAGGTGCTAAGCCAAAAAGAGCAATGTAGAACCACAAATTCCTAAATAGCTTTAACAGCGAAGGTTCTACATCTACACTTGGATTGAAGTCAGAACATATTTCAGCTACTGCCGGGAGTAGAGGCCCAAGGAAATCTGCTCCACTCCTGAAAACATTGATGCAAATAAAAATTTTACAGGAATTTTTAATCCAACAAAATTACAACCAAACAAAGACTACACAACTCCACCTTCCACTTTTGGACTCAGCAGCCAAGCCGACATCCGAGCAAAGTGACAGCAAACGATGACGATAATCAGAGCGCAACTTTGTACTTGTAATGCCTTTAGCAATTAGCAAAAAGCCTGCAGGTATAGTCTAGAATGTAATCGAACCAGTGAGTATCTATTTAGTAGGACAAAATTCTTTTCCCAAATTTCATGAACGCCATCAAAAACTCAAAACCCAAATGTACCTCAACACGTTCTGTCGTGGCTTCAGGTGCCTGGGTTTTACTTTCTGCCGAGCCAACACTGGAGAGTTTACGCAAGTAGCTTCGAATAATGAGAACAACAGCTTCACGGTATGATTTCTCAAAACCTAAACTCGCCATGCGAGAAACAGCATCAAGAAGCTGCAGTACTCAACAGAAGGAGGTTGAGAAACCATGCAAAAGGTTCAATCTGAGCATTAGTTAATGAAAAGAAAAAAAAACTCAACAGAAATGGAACATGTGATGAGAATATTCTTTTGCTATGATAGGTACTCTGATAAATGACACACTAAAGAAGCTTAAAAGAAGTTATAGCATATCAAGGCCCAAGTTGGTTCATACTCGAATTCTCAATAAGCCTGGAGTTGAAGCATCACCCTCCTCTAGACTTTCAATAAACAAGGGCAATATCATGTGCACCACTTCAGGCTTGTTAACAGCAACTGTCAACTCAGCTAGCAAGCGTATAACATTTAGCTGCACCGCTGGCACTGTCGGCTTCTCTTTTGCATCCTAAAATCACACGGGTGTACAAGAATACAAATTATATTGTATCAGCTATAAAAAATAATTAGAGAGACAAATAAGAAAAATAAATCTGCATTTGGACCTTGTTCCTATCCCAAACTGAAAAGAAAATCCCATGCTTTAAAAAATTAGACACTGAGCTGAACCTCAAACAAACCCCAGGTATAAAATTCTTACTCAGTCTAATGACCTGTGAAAGCTACTTGCAAAAATTAAAAGATGAATATTATCAAGCTTTATACTTTATTATAATACTAACTACATGATACAAGACAGTAAGTAGCGATTGCATTGAGAAGTGGAAACATAATCATTTAGTAAGGTGTGTCTTAATGACATCATAAAAACACGTTTCCTTCTTTTCCTATCATCAACTATAGCTGTATCTTCTCTCTCTATTGCTAATGGCCTTGTAATATAATGTGTAGAACCCCTCGGCTGTTTCAAAAAGTCGTCCAAGTAGGACCTGGAGATGGAGTAAACAAGAAAACTCGTATCTACAATAACAATACCATTCTTCTAGGCAGGCTAACTGCAAGGTCTCTGTTGAGTGAAAATCAACCTTGCAACTAACAGTCAAGGATAGCATAAAGAGCAAGTTGGTTTAATCAGTAAATCAGAGAATTAGTAACAATTGTTAGACTTTCAATCACAAAGGATAGAAGCGTTAACTCAATCTGTTTTTACAAATTACTCCTTCTGTTCCCAAATATATGGTCCAATTTTCCTTTTTGGGTTGTTCCAAATATATAGTCCTATTTCTTTATTAATAAGTCTAATTTACATTATTTTACTAATATAGCCCGGTTTAATAGTTACCTATTACTGTCAATTTTAAATTCTACTCATCATTAAATAAGGTAAATTAGGAACAGGGATTCCAAAATGTATATTTCCAATACTACTCCTAATCTGTGTGAAAAAAATAACGTGGACCATATATCTGGGACAGAGGGAGTATATGGTAACAAGAAATCATACAAATTGATGACGAAGAAGACAGAGACCACTGCAAGTCTGCAAAAATGATGACAAAATTGATATAATATAACAGCAAACGTAATATTCACCACTAAGCTTAGTAGATGGGGCAACTATAAGTGCTACTAACCTCTTCCTCATAATCGTTTCTTTCACGAACACTAGTAGCCAATCCCATAATAAAGGTTTCCACAGGAGACTGGTCCTTCATCCATCCAAAGTCAATTATCTCGCGGCATGTTTTCAAGACACTCTCGAACATGGCCCCTGGGTTATTGCCCCAAGTGTCAGCCTGTTTGGAGAAAAATGGAAATAAAGCGCCAAAAATAAAACACTATAGCAAATGAGCTGCGCATTTACAATCCAAAACAAGCAAAAATATACCTGAGCACATGTAGCCAGAACAAGGGGTTTAAATCGAATAAGCAGAATTCGAAGTAGCTGACCAGCACGAGTAGATCGGAAGAGCGAAATCCCAGCAAGCAGCGAACTAAAGAGCTCTTCGCAAGACCTTAATTTCCGCCACACTGAGAACAAACATGCCTCTGAAGCCTCTATCAATAATGCTAGAGCTCCATGTAACAATCTCTTTGATGACTTTCCTTCCACATCAAGAGATGGAAGGCTATTAATTTGCAGTCTTGCTGCTGCTTGGTAAACAGAGAGCTTTAAATTAATCCTGACTTTCAGCAACTGCCCCTGCTCCGTCCAATCTCTTTCTTATCTGCTCACATAAAGAAACCAGTACAACAGTCCCTTTCGTCACTTCTTATTACTTGTCAGTAAAGTTTTTACATTTTCACGTAGAAGCCACAGAAAAGAATGTGGTTACCTTCAAAAACGTCAGAATTGATTGAAGTTGCTCCTTGGCTATGCCTCTCACTTGCTCCAAGATCTTGGGATCAATGGCCACTTTCTCCAACACATTGCCAATTAATTTAAAAGCAATCTCCTGTTTTTCAAGGCTCTGTATAGACTCCTCCTCAAAGAACGCCAATGCCTTCTTATAAACAGAAGCATCATTGAACCCCGTAGTTCCGTTCAATATATCCAGGTTACTTTTCCATGCTTTGCCACCTCCATTCACCATAGTACCCCTGGATGATGATGCCTCGTCCCTTGAAGCCACGCTGCTTGATGACCCAGCTGAGGCAATGCTGGTTTCATTACCTGGAGACTGATCTGGTTCGCACTTATAGGAGAACTCTGCGCAGAAGTAGTGTCAGGGGTTATGGAAATCGCCTCTCTTGGAGAGCTCGGAAATACAGAGATTTCAAAGCGGTCCAAAAGTATAGAAACCAGATTATCCCCGTCAGAAGGTAGAATTGGAGGAAATTTTGTAGATACAGAGCGTTGAGGAATAGCCGAGAAATTTCAGAATCAAAATTGTTTATAATGTAAATAACGATTTCCCCACTGAACCCCGCAACATCACTGGCAAAATCAACAGATAAATCCGCCGCTCTGGAGATGCAATTCAAGAAATCCTTGAAAAAGTTAAAAATAGAATCATTCGAAAACGACTGGGGCCAGAAGGAAGGATTAAAAGAAGAAGGAACTGAGCGGTAAAATGCGAGGAGAAGATATTTGGGGGTTTCGTGAACATGGTCAGGGCATTTAGAGAGGAATCGCGCAACGCCAAGTATAGCATTAAGCTGCGACCTCGAAACACTTGGCGATCCAGCTAGTAAAGACTCCGGCAAAGGACAACGGTTGGAAATCCAGGCAAGTTTTTCCGAGAATTGAGCAGGATTTTGTGCGATCAAATCGCAGAGCTCCAATAACGACTCCATTCAGAATCTAAACCAAAAACCCAGCTCCAAAGTGAGGCTAAAGTTGACAAATTACGCAAGATCTCGAAATTCCATTGATCGGAAATGCGTGTAAACAGGATGACTACACTTGACAGTATTCAAATGTGATTCAAAAAATGATGGGGGCAAACTAGGGTTTAACATAGGGATCGCGAGGATCGGTGTTGTGGATGGAGCACAGTCGTCACGTCGCTGTTATTTTTGGTCGCCGTCTGAGCGTCCTCTTTGTTGGGCTGAGCCGTCGAGGGCATGTCTCGCGCCTCTCCCTATATTTTTAGATATTTTTGCTTTTCTTTGCGTTTTCAACGTTGTCTTGAACCTTGTGCTTTTTCATTTGCATCACTTGTCACTTTGATGAGGTGCGTATGTGACTCTGCAATGCGTAGGAGGAGTCAATGGTCCCGATTTCTTGCGTTACGTATACGCTCACTTAGATCATTGTGATAGCTAAATGGCCTCACATACCGGGGCCATCATACAGGGCTCACTGTAAGTAAATTTTCACAATAATCTCTTATTATATATATGTATGGTGCGATAATCTACTTATACATTTGGCGACACAAGAGATCATTTTTGTGGTTTGTGGTGAAAATTTAATGTAAAGTTTGACATGCTCCAACTCGAGTAGCACTAGTGGACTCGAAGAGTGACGTGTGCCAATAGTAGATATCAAGTTAAGAGCTGGACATACCATCAAGGCATCTGACTAAGCACACTAACTTATAGAAATTTTGGCATTATGTCTTCTATTTTTAATGAAAAACAGACTTCATCAACTTAACATAATATGATCTAATGTTCACATTTCTAAAATACTATCAAATCATATTACTTGAGAAATCGAACCATTCTAGTACAAAATAGAAAAGCCAATAATTTCACTTAATTTACAAAAGTAGTGTGAATATTACAAATGATGTGATGAGCTCATCTAGTCATCTATTTACATATATCACAAAATGAAGAGCTCTGACGAGGAAGAAGAAAAGCCAGCTCCTAATGTTGAGAGCTGGACTTCCTTGTAACTGTTTCCTTTTTCTTCTGCCCAGTAATATGTATTTTTATTAGGAATGAAAGTTTCTTCATTTCTTCAAGTATCAGCACGTAACAATGTTTTATTTCATTGAGTCGATTCATAAGCTCGTTGGCCATGAATAATAACAATGTCGAAAGCTCACGAGAGCTATGTTTGAGTAGAGAGACTGTTAAGAGTGAAGGGTGCGAATGTCAACACTCAGATTGATAGCTCTTTGGGGTAGTGTATAAGCGATCTCTTTTTTGAGCTTATACTTAAATGAAATCGCGAGGAGAAAGTTTTAGGCTATAGTTTGGTGACCTCTATAGCTTTACTAGAACTTGATTGCAATGACCTCGAGGGCTCTCATAAAGATGCAATTTTAAAGCTTTTGATAAGCTTAGTTCATAGTCCTCATGGGTTCATGCGAGCTTTGGTCGCAAAGTGTTAGTTTTATCCAGGAGCTCGTGTGGTAATGAAGTCGTACCTCATTTTAGAAAGATCATTTATAAGTACAATATCAAATTTCATTCAATGAGTTACATCTGTCAAGTCGATTAGCAATGATTTGAAAGCTCGAGGTCACACTGACTCGAAGCTTTGCCTATCAGTTATATTTGTCACGACCTAGTACATTAGCAAAACCAAAGACGATAATTTTTTTTATTGGTAGTACTTTTTTAGGTGTTTAGTGTTCCATGGGTGCATGAGCTCAGTTCCTTCCATGTTCATGAGCTCATAAGCTCTATTAGAGAGGACTCTCTTCACCCTATAAGATCCTTCCCACATAGGTCCTAGGTTCAAGAGGCCGCTTTCTTTGATGATAGGAAGACCTTGCGGAAAACTATGTCACGCCCACGCTATTTTATCCAATTTTATTGAATTACTTATATTATATGAGTAACAAATTTAAGTGTGGAAGCTTTCATACAACTTTTTGCCTTTATCAAAATAGCAAGGACGGGACGTACAAAACGAACAATTCGTAATTGTTTTCAGATTGTTTAGAAAGCAAATTCATTCAAGTGATTTCTAAAAGTCTTATATCATGTTGTATGGTTTCATGAACTCTTCTTTAATTTAGGAAATCCGAAACAACTTTATTGTCAATTACCGAATTTCTTTTCAAAGTTATAAATACTTCCAAACCTATCTCATGCACAAGTAGAGCCGATTGTTTCAATTTGTTTTTCATGTACAATCTGTTAATATCAATATGGTTAAGTTTGCACAATATGGTTAAGTTTGCACAAGATGTAAAAAGCACGCAGCATACTATGATCACAAGTAAATTTTATCGCTTAACCCGCAGAGTTAAGGGATTGGAAGGCCTTTACATCCCAAGCATTACACATTTATCTTATTTTTCATAGATATATATATATATCTTTAATCTATATGCCTACTAGTTAATACATGTTTCGTTCATCTATGCTTATATATGTTAATCGGCATCCATATATTCATCTTTAGTTAGTCTCTTTCTCATTTCTTGCTTATGCCACTTTAAGAGAAAGAATAGGATGGTCCCTCATAAATCTATCACAACACAAAGGTGGGCATACATTATATATCGACATAAAAGATATTGAGCTCCAAAGTTCGGTTTCCCACTACATGCCAACCTCTACTTTCATCCGCGAGCATCCTCCAACTCATGGCTTGCTTTTCAAATATCATACCTTCAATTATCTACGAAATTTGTAGAAAGGAGAGTGAGTATAAAGTACTTAGTAAGTAACAAAATCCTTTGATTCACATTTCCTTTGAGATATTCCTTTTAATCACAAGTTTAAGAGAATCATGGGATACACAAAACCTTTGGATGTACATGAGGGCCCTATCACTAGTTAAACTATTACCCGTAGCGCATAAGATTCATATAATTCAATCATGACCATATATATTAAGTGGATCCACATTCAAATCTCCGTTGACCCCTACAGGAATTTCAAACAAAGAGCAAAGTAAATACTATACTAATCGTTGCCTCATCTCGGTATCATTAGATAGCTCCTAGTATAGCAACAAAACAAGGCAAAGCAAAGACAAGACAGGTAAAGCATTAACTAGTGATTCAAATGCAAGAAATCAATTCTTTCTTTTTACACAATAACAATACATCAAGCTCCATGTTCATCTCATGGAAACTTCAATCAAAACCTTTGTTTCTCTTAATAAAACTTCAATCAAAATACATGTTCATCTTATGAAATCTTCAAGAATACTAGAAAGAGAATCAAAGCATTAGTTACTCACCTCTCGATTTCCGAGGATTGCTTAAACAATTTTAAGTGGAAAAGTACCTCCAAAACCTTGATATTCCTCAATCAATGTGGTGTTTTTAAGTTAGATTCTCCCTATATATGGAAAGGAGCCTTTTTCAAGTGAAAGGGAGATGTTTTTGTGAGTTTTGCATGGTGTCCTATCTCCCTTTTTGTCTATAGATGAATTTCCTTTTATATTTGAAGGTCTTATGAACCACTAATAAGAAGCAATGCAAGTGTCTTTAAATAATTTTTGAGGTTAGCCAATAGGAATGAATGCAAAGATCTTTTAGGAGTTTTACCAAATAAAATTGGAGACAAATGTTCTTTTTATTTTCCCATGTGGTTATTTTATAAAATGAACAAGTGGTATTTTAAAGTTTCTTAATTATTTATTATTCATTGAGTCCCTCTACTTAGTATGATCTTACAATTTGGCTGTTATGTTTTTGGTTCCTACTGATCGAATACTACATTTTCATTCTAGGTATCATTTCAGCTATGATCTTTTAACTATATGACACAATTGATGTAATTTGAGTCAATCATATGACATAGCCCATGCAACTCAAGTATTTATTTACTCATCGTCAAAGTAAAAATCGTATTGCCAATAATCACTTTCTTGGCATTTATTTGAGTAACAATCTTGCAATTTAATATGATCACGTTGTCACATTCGAATTCCTGGTGTTCATTTAATAATCTTGTAATCGTACAATTCCTCCATCATTATCTAAATAACGAGCATTGCCATATTCGTTCTTTAAGATTTTGCGGGATATTACAGATTATGTCCCCAACCTCGAATCTACGTATTTTGACTTTGGAGTTGTAGAATTTTGCACATTTTTGTTTGTAAGTTGCATTTCTCACCTCAGCAATATTTCTTCTTTTTTCCAAGAAGTCAAGCTCATTGGTAAGAAACTCATTATTTTTTGTTTCATTGAAACATAAAACCCTCGGAGTCAGGACCTTGAGTTCTATAAGGACCATTGTTTTGGCTCTATAGGTAAGGAAGAAGGGAGTCTCACTTGTCGCAGTCTTATAGGTTATCTGATATGACCAGAAGACTACATGTACCTTCTCAACCCTTGCACCTTTTAGGGCTTTTAACCTGTCTTTAGGGTGTGCTTGATGCTTTTGTTAATAGCTTTGACTTGGCCATTTGCATGTGGATGATGAAGAGTAGAGTATAAGTTTTTTATTCACATTTCTTCATAGAAGGTCTGAAATCTAGAGTTGTCAAATTGTTTGCCATTGTCCATGACTATGGCATAAGGTACTCCAGATGGGCACATAACTAATTTCCATATGAAGCTCGTAATTTTCTGCTCCATTATGGTTGCCAGTGCTTGAACTTCTACCCACTTAGTAAAGTAGTCAATAGCCACTATAACATATTGAGTTTCCTCTCTTTCCCTTTGTAAGTGGGCTGATGAGGTAAACTCTCTACTTGGCAAAGAGTCAAGGTCCTATCACCAAAGTTAACTCTTCTGCCATACTCTAAACGAGTGGGGCGCATCTTTCGCACTTGTCACAGGCCTTTGCAAAATTCAAATGCATTTTTCTTCAGCTTAGTCCAAAAGTACCCCTGCCTCAAGACCTTGTAAACGAGGGATAGACCGTCTGAGTGACTACCACAAACTCCAGAGTGGACCTCTTCTAGAATAATTTTTCCTTCTTCTGGGGTAAGACACCTTAAGAGAGGTCCTGCAAAGATCATTTTATATAATTTTCCATCGATCAGAGTGAATCTTACAGCTTGATGTCCAAGTTTTTTTGCCCCTACTCCTAGGGAACTCTCTCTTTTAAGAACTGGATGATAGGGCCATCTAGTTGCTGGCCTGATCAATTTCCATGGCATAGTTACTCCAGTCTTGTCAATTGTTGAAGTCGAGAGCTCATCGATAGGGATGCTTCCAAGCTCGCCAGTTTCCTTACTAGTGGTGAGTTTAGCTAATGTATCAGTATAGTTATTCTCAGCTCTCATAATCTATAAAATCTTGAACCATTCTACGTCCTTTAGTTCTGCTACTAGCTTGTTCTGATATTGGGATAGTTTTTCTTGTTGACCAATATACTCGACTATCTAATTCACGACGAGTTGAGAGTCACTTTTAATAGTCAGCTTTTTTATCCTTATGGGCTTAGCCGTACTGATATCTACGAAAAGAGTTTCATATTCTATCTTATTTTTTGTTGCTGAGAATCCAAACCTGAATGCTTGACAATGATATTTACGTGACGGGCTTACAACGACAATTCCCGCTCCTGAAGCATGCTAGTTGAAGACCTATCTACAAATAACTCCCAAGCTCAAATTTTTTCTGCCTCTTGGTCAGAAGATGAAGATGTGAGCTCATCTATAAAATTAGCTAGAGTTTGTCCTTTAATAACTCCCTTCGATTTTTAGTATACGTCATACTGGCTGAGCTTTATTGACCACTTAACCAAAAGGCCAGACAGGTCTGGCTTATGCAATACCTGCCTTAGAGGCGCATTCTTCCGATCTCAATAGTGCGTGTAAGGAAATAGGGACGAAACTTTTTCAATGCGATCATTAGGGCATATACAAGCTTCTCCATTGGTGGGTATCTAAGTTTCGCATCATGCAGCACCTGAGTAACATAATATACAGGAAGCAGGGCAGTTCCTTCTATCTTGACTAAAACTACACTGATAGAGGGCTCAGTAACGGCTAAGTACAGGGAAAGGATTTCTCTATAATCGTGGGGTAGTAGATAAGAGGTGTTTATTCACCTTCTCAAATGCTATTTAGTAGTCGTTTGTCCATTCAAACTCCTTGGACTTCTTAATAGCTTCAATAAAGTGTTTGCATATGTCGATTGACCGAGATAAAGCGGTTAAGTGTAACAACACTCCCTGTGAGGCGTTGGACCTCACTGATTGATTTTGGAGGTTCCATTTCTAGCACAGCTTTGATTTTCTCTGGGTTGACCTCGATGCCTCCTTGATTTTCCATGAACCTCAGGAACTTTCTGAAGGCTACGCTAAAGGAGCACTTCTTTGGATTGAGTTTCATCTTATAATTCCTGAGGACTTGGAAAAGTTTTTGCAAGGTCCTGGATGTGATGCCTATCTTGTAGGCACTTGAAGAGCATGCCATCGATGTAAACTTCTATAGTTTTGCCAACCTGATCCTTAAACATTGCATTTAAAAGGTACTGATAGGTAGCTCCAGCATTCGTTAGCCCAAACGGCATCATTCTGTAATAATATAGTCCCTTGTCTGTTATGAAAACCTGAGTAGGCGTCCATGAAGTTCAAGATCTCATAACCTGCCGTTGAATCCACCATCTGGTCAATTCTGGGCAATATGAAGCTATCTGGGCAGACTTTGTTTACGTTGGTGAAATCAATGCGTATTTGCCAAGTTCCGTTGCATTTCTTGATAAGAATTGGGTTGGCCACCCATTGCGGATACAGAACTTCTCTGATGAATTTGTTTCTCAAAAACTTGTCTACCTCTTGAGCTAGGGCCTCATATATTTTG